>JBAMJV010005009.1:0-122268 GCA_037951105.1 Echinarachnius parma
ACTTTTTCGAATTATGTACAACATCTTAAATCTTAAGTCTGTATCGCTTTTTGTTTATAGCTGATAATCCTGCACAAGTTATTACACAACGAGGAGTTTCGAGAGCGAGTCAACTCCAGGGTGGTCTACGACGCGGCCAGCAAGTGGCAGAACTCATCGACTTTCCTAAAGACGAACTCGACATCGAACGCGTCTTCGAACGACCAGCACAACTTCAACGCCGAAGATGTCAGGGTAAGCCTCATTAAAAGTTGACTCAAGAGATGCTGGTCCCGGTAAATACTGTTGTATATACCAATGCCGTGCCATAAAGTATCAGTCCGAAATGCCCTGGTCACTGTCAATAGGGACTCTTTGGTGAGACAGTTATCGTCGTGAATATTCGGTTTATGTCGGAAAATATCGGGAGAGCTCAAAACACATCGGAAAAGTTCGTATCATGACGGGAAACATCGGGAGAGATCGTGACAAATCGGGAAAAAATATCTCCTCAAATCAGAATTTAACCGATGTGTCACGATGACCCTCGATAAACCCCGTATGTGCCGATATTCTTGATCAGTGTTTTCTAATATAAAATTATTCCGATAAGTTAGCACATTTTGTTCCTGTTATATGCTCGATCTATAACCACCATACTGTAAAGCTCACCTACACTAATTGTCCTTACCGGCGTCATCCCGTTGTTCCCGATGCTCTCCGATGTTCTCCGAAGTTGTTGTCATATTTGGATTAACCTGTGTGAGCCTATATACTATTGGACGATGAGAGACGAATTCATTCGGATTAAATACAAACCTATTTGTCAGCTGTCATCTGCAGCCTTCAGTGAATGAATGATCATAACAAGATGAGCCTTATGTGACGAAAGAATATACATCAAGTCGTCTTCTCCCAACCGGAAATTTTAAGATTTACCAATATTTGTTTTTAAAGGGACTTAGTAACATTGTCCAAATCCTCAAAATAAAATTTTTGATCTAGCGGTTCCCTCATACCTTGTTGTATTCGTATTAATAATAAAAATCATGGGACAGGTTTCGGTTTTTCAAATTTCCCTTTCGTTACAAAGATATGTACGATTGAAGTATTCAGATAAGAAAAACTCCGGGCGAGTTTTTCATCCCTGTACAAAGTGAATGCAGTGAGTGAGTGAATATCACCCAATATCACTTTGCATTTTCGCTCATTACTTGGCCATGCAATGTCCATTTGACTTGAAATTTTCACACAACACCCTGTTGACATATGAGATAACAACACTATACATTGCATCAACTCTTCATCACTTTTTGCACATGTCAACAAAGATACTAGATCCCTTTAACTGAAATAAAATATGCTCGTTTAGTTTGTTGTATAATATTGAAAGGTAACTTATGTCTCTTTCACCTGTTCCTTTTTTTCTTTTAGGAGGAGCTGAAACGTCTGTACACACAGCTGGAGCTGTACAAGACCAAGTCGCTCCGGATAGACAACCCTCATCTGCCTTCTAAGAAGCGGAGCAGCGGTCCAAGATGGCGGCCCCCTCGAAGGTTCTCGCGCGGCCACAGTCTGCGCACGCACAGCGGCCACTCGGAATCCGAGTTCTCTTCGGACGTGGCGAGAAGCAACGAGAGCCTCACGAAAGCAGTCGAACTGCACGACTACAGGCCGAACCATGTGGATGGCCTGCAGGAGGCGCACGCGCACAGCAATACGAAGTGGTCTCCGCAGTCATGACGTCAGGAGTCCGAGGCCCATGATGTGGTGCTATGAACTTTGACCTTTCATTCCCGCTACTATACATTTGTATTTAAGAGTGACTAGAAAAACGGAGATCTTTTTAATGAATCTGGACTGGACTGTATTATAATGATGCCCCGGAAGTGATACTGCTTAGCGTTCTTTCTCGTTGTTCGGACTCTTATATGTCAGGGATATTGCAGCCCTTATAAACATTGTATGCAGAGTGTGTGGAAAATGTGCATCCTTGGAGATTGTACGAATTCAAAGATATTAAAACATTGTAAAATAGTTTGATATGTTCCTTCATATTGGAATAAAATAGAGAATGTAGTAAATATTACCTCGTGACTATACAGGGTGGCAAAAAAAAAACGGAACGGGACACTTCCCAAAATATAGTAACAAAATGATTATGTCCATCGGATAGGGTGTCCTTTCCAATGAAAAATTATACCAGTAATTTTGGTCGTGTAGTTTTTGTTTTAGGGCGCTCGGGGCCACCCTGTATAGAGACTACAATTAAAGGAAATACTTACATGTAAGCTGAATTATATAAAGGTAAATTATAATCGGAAGATACCAGGACCGATATTCATAAAAACCTTATACTAGCTTAGTTCTGTTCTATGTCTAATCTAGATGATTGGGAAACATCCTACATTTTGGAAAAGGCGATCGTTTTGGTTGCCAACATATAGTATAGGGTATACTTAGATAAAGATAGTTAGTTACTTCAAAAACTTTGTATTGCATACTTAGCCCTATCATCCAACAAAGACTTAGGATGAATCTAAGCTACTGAGGTTTCATGAATTTGGGCCCAGAAAGCGATTGTCTCTCGAAAGGTGAAGATAGATCAACCAAGAAACCTTCTTCAGGTTCTTGAAAATCAACTGTAGAATGGTGAAGAGGAAACTACTATTGAAGTGTGCATAGAAACTGTACTAATAACCATTTTTATCGAGTAATATAATATATTTGACTCTCAATATCACAAACTGTTTGAATATTATTCCTACCTAGAAGTGAATAATTTGCTACCAAACTGTATCGTCGTATAGAACACTAATAAACATGATGTTTAATCGTAATGGTATTTAACAAATAAAAACTATTACATATCTACGCAATCTGATGTTAATATTTGTTACTCCTTCAAAATCCCGGTGTTAATAACTTCATCCGCATACAGCAGGTTAGGCTTTTGACAAGGCTTCGTGTATACATCAGAAACATCTGCAAGAATAGTCGCGCGTAGAGGTGTAGGCTGCAACCGTGAGATGAATTCAATTCAACCGAGGCCATGTGGCTGCCGCTGCTCATGTGATAGTCGCTTTTGCCAGGGGTTTCTTCCATGTATTCAGCTCAGACGCGAGGTCTTGTCAAAAAGGGTAACAGCAAGTCGATGAGGCCAATATCCGTTGTGGAAATCCGACCAGAAGTAAGCGATTCTTATGCATTTTCCCATGTATCGCATACTGCAGGTATCGCTTTCGCGTTAGCCGGTGTCACATATATGTTGGTAAACTGTTACACCATGAACCTACTCATGGTTACACTGTCCTAATGTACTAGAACATCTGTGACACCGGAACTATAGCTGAAATGCCCAAGACGTGATCGCACTCTAACGTAGCATGCGAAGCAAAACGTGGCGGCTAAATTATCTTGTTTCGCCGGTAGTAATCATGGTAACTCAAAGGACAATTATATTTAGTAGGGTTACTCTAATATATGATTATTCTATGTACATGTGTGTTGTGTTTTAAATACACCCAATGCTACTATATCAATTGTAACGGTGATGGACATACGTATTGTTAAGAATATATTGCGATATAAAGTTCTCTTCGAACAATTCCATAAGAATCAACTATTGCAAACGTTTTAACCGATATTAGGCCGTTTACATAAGCATATAAAAACAATTAGTGTTGATATATTTTGCTGGAGGAAAAGCTTATAGTCGTCACTTCCTCTCTACTAGTGGTAATTATATTGTCCAGATCCTCAAAATCATATTGGAATTATAGCGGTTCCCTCATACCTTGTTGTATTCGAATTAATAATATAAGCATGGAACAGGTTTCTGTTTTTCGAATTTCCCTTTCGTTAAAAATATATATATACGATTGAAGGTGTTAAACTATCCACTGGATAGTTGTAACTGTGTACTAAGTCAGTGCAATGAGTTAGTGAATATCGATTTGCATTTATGCTCATTACTTGGCCATATAACGTCCAATTAACTTGAAATTTTCACACAATACCTATATGGACATATCAGATAACAACAATTATACATTGTATTAACCGTTCATCACTCTTTGCACGTGTCAACAAATTTACTAGATCCCTTTAAGTCATTCACAAAGGAGGTTTGTGTAAACATGATTGAAACCATGGTTCAAAACTTTGAAGCGCCCCTTAATGACAAGTAAAACGTGGAAATCACATTTTATCATTTTTTTGAAATACAGTCGTTGGTGCTTAATAAACTTTGGTACCAAATGAAATTCAACAGCTTTTACCACACGTGTATCTCCAACATTGTTAGAAAGTAAAATGTGTACATTAGTTTGCAACGGGTGTCTCGTTTGGGTCACACCTCCATGTCGATAGTGAAAAGGTGCGTCGTTTGAAGCACACCTCCAGGTCGATAGTGAAACTCTGCATGATACATTTACTAAATAAACCGCTATACTCACCATTTATGGCAAAAGAAAAGGAGAGTCATATGAGAGGATTCGAACCCATATAAACAAGTGATGAAGTCGACAGCGTGACCAGTAGGCCACGTACACCACTGATGGTCAGTATGGTCTCATTGTAATTATAACCCTCAAACTCATTCAAACCCTAATCATAGTGACGTTGCGTGACGTCACGATATGAATATTCATTATCGACCAGGAGCTGAGGTAGACGTCGACGTGGAGGTGTGACCCAAATGACGTATCCGTTTGCAACTGGCGTTCCATAGTTTGTAAAAAAAAAACATCATTTACATAAACTTCCTTTCAGACTTCAAGCTTATGAGCTCATCAAATGCTCACCAAAAACCTTACAAAAGAAAGTATTAATGTATCTTTTATTTGCATGCCTACGGCCTATTCGGGTATTTGTTCTGAATGTATATGATTATTTTGATTTATATTGACTGAATTTTCAATAATACACATGATTACCATTTGTATATTTGCAATAGCTTAGATACCAATTATCTATCTATAACTAGTTTTAAAATGTCATTCATTTTTAAAGAATTGTATAATAATTAATATCATTTAGTGTGTACAGTGTACTATATTGTGTACAGAGGAAAAACATACGATATTTATGTAGTTCTCGTAAACTATGCTGTTTATATCACAATAATTGATTTTAATAAATACTCGCATTCAATTTTAATTTGTTTGCACTACTTGCTTCGGTTATCATGTATGAAGAAGAAGTATTGCATTTATGGACCCATCGTGTATGTTTTGGTTATTCTAAAATTGAAAATATTGAAAAACAAGATCGCTATAATGATTCGTTTATTAATGTTTCAACTCTGTGAACTCCTTTTATAGGATCACACACTCACAAAATACAATCAAACACATAAGTTAGTTAAGAATTGTGCTTTATTGCAGCATAATTAACTTCTGCTTTGATTAATTCCAAAGAGACAAACTTAATTGTTAAAGGTGCACCTGTAATTACATTTGAGACTTCAATCATGTACCAAAATTATTGTAAGATATGTCCGAATGATGTGTGACAGTTTCATTGAAAAAGATCACTGCTTTCCTGGTTAAAAAAACGAAAATATGCGTCACCTTTTACAACGGACGTGTATGAGGTTTATGACCGTACATTAACGCTTTTGAGCTGAATGATACATATCGTCATACTAAAGGGGCATTTGAAAAAATCTAACCCTAGTTTATTATTCTCTTACCATAAGCTAAACAACACGGTGGAGTTAGACACTTTACAGGCATCCATGTAAAGCGGTGCTGTAAACATAAGATAATTTCGTCAAAATAACAGTAGGCCTGAATTATAGCACAATTATACAAATTTTAAAAAGTTTATACAATCGTTAAAAATGTTTAAATACTAAAAACGAAGTTGAATTGTCAACTTCGTATAAAGCAAAATGTAAGCGCAGGAATAACAAAAAAACACAACTTTACGCGTAAAATTAAATAAGTACTGTATACCTAACTACAAATATAACAAGTGTATACATGCATGATTTTGTTTCTTCAGAGTCTTTTCCAGTTTTAAACCCTACGCGTTACATACAACTGCGACTTTACTTTAATATATGTTTTGCCGTCCATTAACACTCTTTTTCATTCAATTTTTATAAATGTGTACTCCAATTTCGTACCCGAGAAGCCGGCGACAATGTGCCAATACCACTCGTCAGTCACAGTTGTTGCAAACATTTGTGACTGACGAATTTGAATTGTACTGGACGATAATGTGTGACAAATGACTAAATTGAATGGACTTTTTGTGAAATTGGTCGACAATAGACGAAATTGAAGTTGGCATTAGGACATTCTCGGCTTCTCGGGACGAAATTGAAGTACACATTTATAAAAAATTGAATGACAAAAGGGTTCAAATGGACGGGAAAACCTATACTATATCTTTCCTTCTTAGTCCAAAATAAAATGGTTAAATGCCATGGTTTATATAAACATGTATGTCCTAGTTGATAACCCTAATTGTGTTTACATTATTATGAAATAAAAACAAAATGTTAGAAGTAAAAATGTATATGGAAAATATATACCTATAATATACAAACATATATATATATAAAACCATTTCAAGTTATGTAATAAGCAATTATTGCATTTTCTTTAACGTAAAAATTGCTTTGAATGGTCTTGATTAATACTCTGTTAATTAAAAACGACTCATGATGTAAAATATAAAATTCGAACCAAAATGCAATATCTCTAAAAACTGCATAATGGTGGCACGTGCCAGTGATGTACTGTTTATCTTATCTATACTATTTGAGACCAAAGGTGGTAATTTCTACCAAGACCCGACATCTGGGCCCCGTTACATCAACATATGAGGAGTTTATCATTATGCAATTACCGATACACGCCATTTGTGCCATTTTAAAGATAAAGACATCATCATATAAACACAAAATATTACGTACTGTTAGATACTGGCAGATCAAGGTGTACTTTTGAAGATAGTGATTACAAGAAGTATAGTATCACAAATGTTCTCCTTATTTTAGTAGGTTTTTTAAAGCAGATTTAATCGCAATTAATTATAAAATAGCTAACAATGGTTGTATCGGTTGTTGCATTTTAAAGTATCCAATTATCGCACTAACCAAGCAACATATGGATCATAGAATCGACTAGCCTTAGAGGCAGTTGCAGAAATAGTAATAGTTATTAGAACGTTTCAAAAATTGACAACATTTCATGAAAATTTAGAGATTTTAAGTCGTGTAGAGATAAGATAAAAGGAATCTAGTAACATTGCCAACATTCGCAAATCTTACGTACAACTCTAGTACTTCTCTCATACCATGTTGTATTCGTATTACCAATGAATAGAAGCATGGAACAGCTTTGGGTTTTTTTAATTTCCCTTTCGTTTGAAAGACATTTACGATTGAAGTGTTAATATTTGTAATTATTCACGGTAAAGTTATAATTGTGTATAAAGACATAGCAATTAGTTAGCGAATATCACTGTGCATTTCCGCTCGTTACTTGGCCATATCCATTTAACGTGAAATTTTCACACATTATCTAATGGACATCAGATCACAACAATACACATTTCATCAACATCATCACTTTTTGCACATGTCAGCAAAGTTACTAGATCAATTTAAGGTCCATATGTAGCAATGTAGCATGATATGTTGACAGCTGTACCTTTGTTGCATACTAAGGCATAGTCCGAGTCCTGAGATGGCCACGATAACGTTCTACAGTTTTATATCAGTTGTAAATATAACATGCTTATATAGAGTGCCCTATCTGTCTTCGACTGTCAATATCCGAGCTTGGTTTCTATGGACAACTGACGACATAAAAAAAAAATGATCTCTCTATCATTACAAACCACGGAGAAGACATGGATAGGGGGTTCACGTCTTTCAGACGTTGCGAGTTGTGATTTTTTGGAGAGGGGTCGTCGGGGATTTTCTCTCACCAATGAAACAACATCAAGAGCGACGTAACCATGGTTACTGCAGCACGGTCATTTAGAAAAGTCTGTTGGGCAGGATTGGTCGTAGAGGGCGAGAGACTACTCTCAGAGGGAGTGAGATGCATTGCTGTAGTACAGTTAGCACGCTCGATTTGTTCGATTTGCGGCCGGATCCCGACCCGTCGCGGCTGCCTCGACGCAGCATCAGCTTCCGCAGCTCGAAGAAAGGCATCTCCACAAGGCTCGACAGGATGAAAGCAACCCCGTAGCTTATCATTACCAGACCACAGTAAACAACGCTCTGGAAATGACAGAGAAGTTGTCAATTAGGAATCATGGTCATGAAAAGTATGATAAACGATGAAAATCCATGAGTTACTGTGAGAACAAACGACTACAAAACAAAACAAGGGCATAGATTTGGCAACAGAAATATCGTCATAATATGTTGTGAAAACTTGATCAAAATCACCATCATCACCACCATGCATCCCCTACACCATCACCATCATCATCATCATCATCATCATCATCATCATCATCATCATCATCATCATCATCAACACCAATACCACCACAAACAAAACCAACATCATCATCATCATCATCATCATCATCATCATCATCATCATCATCATCATCATCATCATCATCATCATCATCATCATCATCACCACCGCCATCTGTATTACCAAAACAAAACCACTATTATCGTCACAATATCATCACCACGTCCAATCATTTTCATCATCATTATCACCATCATAAGCAGTATTATGAACATCATCACCATCATCATAACCATAATCACCACCACCACAACCACAACCAACATCATCATCGTTGTCGTTGTCTCTATCGTCTTTACTCACCTGGTTGATGACGGTGAGTGCCAGGAGTTGGGTGGTAGATTCCAAGTAGAGGAAGATGACGGCCGGGTGGAGCAGGTAAGCACAGAAAGTGAGCTTTGAGAAGGGCAGCCACAGTTTGGATGACAATAACCGGTTGATTGGACCTACGAATTGATATTAAAAGAAGTGCAACATTAATGTCAGTGATTACTTTATGCTTGAAAATTTGGATATACGGGTGACAAAGAAAAGTCAAACGTTGTTTAATTCAACTCACTGACCTGGTTCAACAAGTTTTTAATGCCAAACGTTTTATATCAAAACTTTTTTTTTTTTAAATGAGCAATATACGGAAACATTGACAAAAGATTTTCCTAATATGTAGTTTGAGCTCTATATTTTCATTTATACGCATGGCGCCCACCTATTTCAATACTTGAGGGCATCGACAAATCCATTGATCTTGTTGATGTATATCGATGGACTTACCTCCGTAGCCCATATGACATGCAAATACAACCCAGGCAACTGCCAGAGCCCAGGCCAAGCTGTACAATGCGCCATAAGTGACGTTCTCCGCCTTCGTGAGGTAGCCGAACTCTGGGCGCGGTGCGTTGAAAGGCCTGTGGAGACCGTACACCACCAGCAAGCCCGTGGTGAATGCTGCTATCCACCCGACGATCACGACAATCTGGGTGAGACGATGCATAACAATGCTTAGGGTGAGTATTATGAGCATGAGCATCAGCATCTCATTTCAATTACCAGCCCCATCATCACCATCATTATCTTTAACAGAAACAGCATTAACTAGTATGTGCATTACTATCATTATCATCATCATAATTATTGCTTTATAACTTACACCAGTATAATCATTATACATTCTTGTCTCCTCGGTATAGTCATAATTTAGGATAAATATTCCTGATAATCATCTATCTTCATCTAATTGCACCAGCACCATCTCTACCACCACCAGTATCACCATCAACATTCTCATCCTCATCATCATCCCCATGATCATCATCATCATCATCATCATCATCATCATCATCATTTGGCATTTAAACATTTGTTCGTTTGTTTGATTGATTGTTTATTTATTGGTGTGTTTATTTGTTTTTACTTACCGGGTGAATATTCGGACGTTTCGCGTTCTTTTGACAGTGGAAGTAGTAGCCAACCAGCATACCGACAAGGTAGCATATGGCGCGCCCATGAGGTCTGGCGTTCATGGTGAAGAGAGTTCGTCTTACGTCACCGTGCATCCTATGCCAAGATGAAAAGAAACATATATCTATAATTATTCTTATGTAATTATACCACCCCACCTTCATCATCCTCATCCTCATGATCATCATCATCCTCATCATCATCACCACCACCATCATTATCACCTATACCATCACCACCACCATCACCATCATCACTATCACCCTCATCATCACCATCATACGCAGCAGCAGCACCACCACTATCGTAATCATCGTCATGATCGTTACTATCACCACCATCACCGTCACCATCGTTATTATCACCACCATCTACATAACTATCTACATCACCATGACCATCACCATCATCTTCACCATCACAATCTTCATCATCATCATCATCATCATCATCATCATCATCAATATCACCGCAACCACCATCACCATTACCATCATCATCATCATCATCAATATCATCATCATCATCACCACCACCAATACCATCATCAGCATCATCATCATCATCATCATCATCATCATCATCATCATCATCATCATCATCATCATCATCATTTTCATCCTCATCCTCATCACCATCACCATTATCGTTAATCAGGAATTAATAGTTTGCCATTAAAACAAAATCACTCTTAAATCAATATAAGAGTGAATCTAAATAATATGGAACAATGCTCTGTATGGAAAAAGAAAAAGAAACATATCATTATATAATATACTGACCAGTTTATGTGCCTCGCAGCTTCGAAATCTTTCACCGCAAAAATGACCCCACGAGTGATGACAGTCGCCAACGTAAGGACTACTATAACACCAACGCCGATTTTAGGACGCCTGTAAAAAACATCAACACAAAACAAATTAAATTACCTAAATGCAATAATGTAATCATTAGAATATCTGATTGGATTTAATTTAAATTGACTGAGATAAAAGGCATGATAATAATAATAAGAAAATATGTATTTAGTTCCTTACATAATACCAGGGGGTGTTTCACAAAGATCTTAATTTGAACTTAACTCGTTGGACTTAACAATTATGGAATGCCATTTGTAGCGTTAGAATACAATATATTTAAAAGCAACAAAGCAAGAACTTTAGACTTTTCATATATGTTGTATCAAGAACATGAAATTGTTTTTATTTGCAGGGCATCACATTTGCTGGCCACGATTGACAGGTTGACAGCTATAGACAGGTGGCAACATAGACAGGTTTGACTATATTAATGCATCAATCATGTGCTTTGTATGGGTTTGCAATTATATCAATAAATCAAACTTAATCAATAAATCAAACTTAAGCAATAAATAAAACTTACAGGGATCTAGTAACTTTGTTGACATGTGCAAAAAGTGATGAATGGTTGATGCAATGTATATTGTTGTTATCTCATATGTCCACAGGGTATTGTGTGAAAATTTCAAGTCAAATGGACATTGTATGGCCAAGTAATGAGCGAAAATGCAAAGTGATATTCAGTAACTCACTGCACTCACTTTGTACACGGAAGAAAAACTTGCCCAGAGTTTTTCTTATCTGAATACTTCAATCATACATATCTTTGTAACGAAAGCGAAATTTGAAAAACCGAAACCTGTCCCGTGATTTTATTGTTAATACGAATACAACAAGGTATAAGGGAACCGCTAGAATTAAAATTTTATTTTGAGGATTTGGACAATGATACTAAGTCCCTTTAATCAATAAATAGAGTAACATTACAATAAGTGACCGGATATAGCAAAACGTGTCGGTAAAAATAAAAATGTAGTTTCTCATAGCATTAGAAAGGCCTCATCACAAGCTTTCATTTGATGCTTTATTCTAAATAAATGGTCAATAATTGGCAGAACATATTTGTTTAAATTTCACAAACATAGGTCTTTTACACACATTATGTGATCTTTAAATGCCCATTTCTTCCAAACATGATTTACCGACAAGTGCAGGGTTTTTGTTATATCCAGTCATTTTTAAGTGAATTATGAAAGTGACTTACCGCCAGAGCAGGATAACAATGGGTATTGACAGAAGGAAGAACTGCATATCCACAGCCAGGTACCACAGCCACGTCATGCACTGTAACAAGAAGTCAAAGTTTGTATGTTTGTTTATTTGTTTGTTTGTTTCTTTGCTGTTTTAAAGGGGACCACCCCGCAAAGAACAACAAAGGGTTATTATGTTTTGATACCGTTGTTTGATATTAAATAGATGTCCAACACTTTGCAAAGGGTTGTGTTATTGGTCCCGTTGGAGAAAGAGATACAATCGATTGTAAGTTACAATTGATTGTAAGACATTCCGACACTTTGCGCGTTTCAACCAATCAGATTCGCGCATTCAGAACGCATGATCTGACTTACAATTCATTGTAACTAACAATCGATTGTATCTCTTTCTGCAACGGGCCCATGGACTACTTAAACTATTACATTTCATGTATAAGAATTATCTTTGGGGAGGTGGTTCCCTTTAATCTATATATGCATATACAGTATGAAAACGAGTAAAACGGGTGATTGGCCGAATTCAGCAAATTGCAAGAAAACGTACGTAATTGATTTGATGGCATCTTTATACGATAATATGATTAGTTTGATTATCCATTCGTTTACGACGCAGGGCAAATCGTCGCGTTTATTCCCCAAAACCCACAAACCAAACCCGACCCTTTGGCCCGTATTCACAAAGGAGGTTTGTACAAACCCCGGTTCAAACCGCGGTTTACATCTATGGAATGCCAATTGGAGAGAGAATGTAAATTCCTTACTTGTTAACAATGTTGATGGTACACATTCTCTCTCCATCAGTTTACAATTGGTATTCCATAGATGTAAACCGCGGTTTGAACCGGGGTTTGTACAAACCTCCTTTGTGAATACGGGCCTATACGTTCGTACTCGTAAAAAACAAAATCGAATATACATCGCGATTTGAAATCGATTTGAAATAGGGCTTTGTGTTTGCAAGTGGTCGGCCCTTTGTGTTGGCAAGTGGTCGGTCTTATAATTGATATAATAAATCATTGAAATAATTATAAGTATGATTATCATCTATCTCACCCCTCCGCTCATATCAAAAGGCACATAGTTGTTGATGAAAAGGAGATACGTCCACCACCAAGTGCGACATTTGGCGCATTCATCAACCGCCTTAAACCAGATCGGACCATCCCCAATGTACGGGTAGATGTACGTTGTGAAGATCAGCATGAAACAGAGGGACGGTGTAAGTCTGCTCCGGACAAATACAAATATGGAAGTTCATCAATATTTATATAATACATTAATTAAACAGTTATATATTTAATAGTTTTAAATCGAGGCATTTGACAGCCTTATATCATAGCGGGCCGTTCCCTATACGTACGGGTAGATAATTATAAGTAGTGAATATAAGCATGAGACCGTGGAACGGTGTGAGTGTTTTGAAAAAGAAATAATGTAGACATAAATACAAAATGTATACACTACGCAGTATGTTAATTCAGAGAGTTAAACCAGCAAACTTTGATCAGACAAACTGACTCTCGGTGTAACCCATTTTGTTGGCAGTGTAGTGATGCGGTATTTCCTTTAGAATCAAAAGTTTGAGGTAAGGAAGGAATTAGACAGTCAAACATAATTATAGGGACCACCTAAAGGAAACAATACAAGTGGATATTGCGATCAGGTGATCCTGATTATAGACAGCTTCCATAACGTGTTTTTCTACATGGGGTCACTCTTATTGGCCACTTTAGGCAGGTTAGCTAGCTGCTAGAGGTGGCCGCTAAGACAGGTTGTACTGTATCACTACAATTATGAATGAAAACTGACCTGAGATATCGCTGAAATATCGCCAAAAACCAGTTCAATCGTCCTTCGGTGTGGTCCATGTACATCATACCCGTGTAGGTAGCGAGAAGTCCGCTGATTGAAAAAAACACACGATAATATTCACTTCAAAATAAAGAATAAACTAACGAAAACACCCACCCATTGTCTCCTTACAATAACTATACAGGAGGTGCAGCCCTTATTAGTCATGTTAGTACTACAAGCTACAGGATGAATACCAACAGCCCTTTCCTGGACTACCACAGTCCTTTTTAGGACTATCCTATACAAGGGCGTCGATTTCTTCTCATGGTTGGGGGGGATGATCATGGGGTTTGACCCAATGACGATGCAGAGCATCGTCCACAAGCCGCGAAGCGGCGAGGCGATTTTTTTGGCTATTTTGCTAAGAAGGGGGAGGGGGTTGACCCAATGACGATGCGGAGCATCGTCCACGAGCCGCGAAGTCCGAGCCGCGTAGCGGCGAGGCGATTTTTTTGTGTGGCTATTTTGCTAAGGGGCCGGGGGTTTGACCCAATGACGATGCGGAGCATCGTCCACGAGCCGCGTAGCGGCGAGGCGATTTTTGGGGGGCTATTTTGCTAAGGGGAGGGGGGGGGGGTTGACCCAATGACGATACGGATACTGTGTGGGTCTGGACACAATGATGGCGTTTTTCTATGCACATCACACTTTCACTTGGCAGCCCAAGGGGGGGGGGGGGGGGGGGGGTTTAAACCCATGATGGCGTTTGTCTATGCATATCACATTTTCACTTGGCAGCCCAAGGGGGGGGGGGTTTAAACCCCCTAACCCCCCCCCCCCCCCCCCCCCGTAGATCCGCGCCTGGGGAGGGGGTGTCCCCCCTCCTACGGTAGGAAGCTTTTGCATTTTGGGGCTTGACATTGTGCAATCTGGAGCATACCTAAGGCATCAATTTCACGTTTTATAAACTTGTTTCTGAGTTACCGTGTTATAGACAAACACAATTAATGAAATCAAGTTTGCAGAAAACCACAGGGCGGATCGCACTTCTTTTGCTTATGGAGGAATGAGTAAGGACTTTCTAACATAAGACATACGATAGTAGCCTCTTCCACAATTACATGCGCCAGTATACTTTTTTTTTTTTTTTTTTTTACCCTCCCAAATATTGGGGGGGGATGATAATACAGGCCATCCCCCCCACCTCAAATATTGGGGGGGATATATCCCCCCATCCCCCCCCCCCCCCCGTGATCGACGCCCCTGATCCTATAGAAAGAATACCAACAGTCCTCCTCAGGACTCTACAATCCTCCCTTCTTACATGGCGCAACCGCAAACCAAACGTATTAGTTCTTTAGAAGTAAGTTTTGTGGATTTTAGACAATGTTACTAGATCTATTTAAAGTAAAAACTAACGAAAACCACGATAATGCGACAAAAAATATTACAACCCATTCGATGTGTGTGCATGTCACAACCCCAAGTTTTCCAACCATGATTCTGTGCAACTCATACATCGTTCGGGAGTAGAATGTATACATTCCTTCCGTATATAAAGGCTTTAAATCTTTGTAGAATTATGAATAAATGTTATCACATATTTCGATTATTGTTTTGTTGTTGTTGTTTGTTGTTGTTGTTTACTCACCCAATTAGGAGGAATGTGTCTATACTAGTGTATCCATTCACTAAGGCCTGGAACGAGAATCGTTTCAAGAACACATTCTCGAACATCCACATATTCTCTGAAAGTAAAAGTAAAAGCGTACATTACCAACGTTAAATTTGTATATAAATCGTGAATCGCATGCTTTATCGCCTTCACTGGTTTGAAGTTTTTACAGTCAACCCTGTCTTAGTGGCCACCTGTGTATAGCGGTAAACATGTCCATAGCGGCCACAAAGAGTGATAATCTGCAGGGGGAAACGGTATAGAGGAAACCGTCTTTAGCCATGGTAGCGGCCACCTGCCTACTAGGGTCACTGATCTTGTTTCTCCTTTATGGCCCGGTCAGATATCAACGGATAGCGAAACGAATGCCCAACGAATAGAAAATTTGCAAAATGAAATTATCCGGTGATGAAAGTCGTCTCCATTGCTTTATATACAAAACATAGAACAACGTACATCACCGGACAAGGAACGGACAAGAAACGCATAGAACGGATGGAAAATTTAGCTCTCCGTTTGACATACGTTTTGCGCAATCCGTTGATATGTGACCGGGGCTATTAGGTGGTCACTAGACACAAGTTCGAGTATATTGTATATAATATTAATGTTGTTAAAAACTATGTGTATATCGTCATAAAAAGAGAGAACTAAATTATAAAAATGTTCATATAATTAAAGGTCAAATTGAAAATCGATCAAACATATCACCAAATAATCGATAGTGTATGAACAAACATATGGTTAGTGTGAACGCTAATTATATGTGTATTAACATTTGTTTAAAGAGTGGACAAATACACTTGGTGAAAAACTATAACCCACATCGTGGAGTCAATTTTGAGACCGTGAAAATAAATGCTCTGAAATGTTGGTACTGAAAACATACATCATTATTCTATTTTATACAAAGAACGCTGAAAATACGCTACGTATGAACACGAATCACCTATTATTTCTATTCCAGTATTCAGTGGAAACATACATTGATAACAGAGTAGGCCTATAGTCGTCAACATAGATACAACTTGGAGACCGTGATAGCATACGCTCTTAATTTTAGTGTGAACACAAACAGCCTGCAATTTTATACATAAAAAACAAAAACCAGGTGAGTATGAACGCGACTCACCTACTGTCCCCGTATTGAGTGGAAACATGAACTGGTGACAGAGGATAACCCACAGCATGGAGATAACTCGCAGCCCGTGTAAACACGCTATCTCGCTTGGGCCTTGTCTTGTCGACATGATCCGCGATACATTCCGCTCGAGAGAGAAAGAAAGGAGCACATTTCGTCCAGTCGATGGCTCTACAAGTGAAAAGAAAGATGAATGATAATTATAAAGTAATGATCGTAAAAAGGGGCAATACAATACAATATTGAAAATCGTCAACGCCCCCGGTTACGTCTGGGCCTTTTCTGGTCGACATGATTCGGGATACGTTCCGCTCGAGAGAGAAAGAGAGCAGCAGCTTTCGTCTAGTCAATTGCTCTACAAGTAACAAGAAAGATGAATGAAGATTACACAATTAGTGATGATGATACAACTAATAATGATCATAAACAGTGTATGAGTATAAACAAAGGCTCTTCAACAACTGAAATATTAATAATCGCCAGCGCCTAGACACACTTTGGTCTTTGTGAGGAGGTAAGTGCCCGCAATCCTGTATATCGTTTGCAAGAATACAAATCATGATGATTATTTTCAACAACAACCATTATTCCTAATAAAACAAAAAACAGACATAAATTAATTTATATGAACATCTACATCACGACCGTTAGAAAAAACAATATATTACCATCGAAACTAAGGAGAAAGATTAACAAACCTTCGCTGTTCGTGTCGTTGTTGTTGTTATCTTCATCGTTGCTATTGTTTTCCGATTGCTCTTCCCTCTTCCTCTCCTCCTCCCCAGAACACTGTTCCCCTGTCGAGTCCGTTTGGTTAGTTGATGTGCAACTTTGCATCGAGTAGTTATCGTACAGTGTGGCGCAAATGTTCAGTGCGAGGAGCAGCGAAACGAAGACCCTGTAGATACGACAACAACTCACCAATTATACAAAGGTCACATCAGACAGCAAATAAGCGTTATTGATGATTTTCTTCTTCAATCTACATTAATTGCCATTGGTTTCATATATTGACCCAAGATATGTTTTGGTTTGTACTTCTGGGCCCCGTTGCAGAAAGAGATGCAATCGATTGTAAGTCACAATTTATCGTAAGTCAGATCACGTTTGCTAGATGCGCAAATCTGATTGGTTCAAACGCGCTAATTTTCTGACTTACAATCAATCCTAACTTGCAATCAATTGTATCTCTTTCTGCAACGGGGCCCTGGTCAAAAGAGACTAAGACTTAAGAGATTGCACTGACATGTTAAATATATCGCTTTCAAGTGGACAAATATTGAACTCTCACCTCAAATATAAAGAACAATCAAGGATTAGTCATTGTACACCCTTTCGAGCATCGTTGTTATATAGATGGTCTTCCTTCGAAATAAAGAGTGTATATCAAAAGTTAAACATTATTTTATACGGATCACTTGTGTACAAAGTTAATTCAATAAGTTAGCAAATTATCACATTACATTTAAAATGTTGTGTGTCCATTATTCCGGTATATGATATCCAGTTACCACGACATTTCCTGACATTACCCAGTGTACGTTACCAGTTCACAGAAATACAAATTGTTTAACAATTCTTCGTCAGTTTTTGCACATATCGGCAAAGTTAGATCCCTATAATGGGTGGTCTTCATAGGCAAGTTGACTATACTCACATAGCGACGATGAATCCTGTATCTTCACTGGGCGAGGATAGTGGATAACAGTGTATTCGGAGGGCCATGTGGATATCTAAACCGATGAAAGAAAAGTATAATCATCCAATTACAATTCAATAAGTTAGATTTCATTTTGATTATAATATCGTACAAAATGACACATAGTACATGAAAAGTACACCTAATAATTTATTTTACGAGCTAGAAAGTGATCCGTTACTGGTTAAGCTACGTACGGTATACATATGACAAGTACAAATGAAAATTAAATTAAATTAAATTAAAATAAAAACACAGGATAAAGAAGATGAATTTACGGGCATGCGAAATAAAAAGATGCGCGTTCACGTAGTTAAACGAAAATAATAATGTAGATTAAATTTATCGTCGAGTTATAGTAGATATATTCCATTTTTGTATGCATATTATATTATATTCATCACTATTTCATGAATTAATAAATCGATGAATAAATGAATGAATGAATGAATCGATGAATAAATCAACCAACCAACCAACCAACCAACCAACCAACCAACCAACCAACCAACCAACCAACCAACCAACCAATCAATCAATCAATCAATCAATCAATCAATCAATCAATCAATCAATCAATCAATCAATCAATCAATCAATCAATCAATCAACCAACCAACCAACCAACCAACCAACCAATCAATCAATCAATCAATCAATAAATCAATCAATCAATCAATCTTTTGGAAGCATTATAATCTGAATTACCCGGCATTTTATCCATTAGTCCATGGATGTGATCACTCGTGCACTCTTGCGGCAGACAGAAGCCAAAATGGGGGTTTATAGGACCCTGAAAGAAATACGAATTGGAGAAATGGGGGAGTGTTATTACTAATGATAGTGCTTAGGATATAATGCATCGCAACGTTCAAAACGAAATCACAAAGGGAAGTCTGGATATAGTTTGTCTTTATAAATCATTAAAAAAATTATAATAAAGTATGAGTACAGATTAAATATTTGAAAAGCTTAATTCCAAAAGGCGCTAAATTCACTTTTTTCAGAGAAAAGCAGGTTTCTTTGTCTGACTTATAATACATGCCTACGGGAATATGAAAATGGAACATTACCTACTTTGATTTTGACTGTGCAATGTGTCATACATTTTGATTTTAGGATAGCTACGTAGCTTATGAACGTACTAATATCGTTAACTCGATTTCTTTGGAAAGTGTATTTATCGCCTTTTGAAACTAAGCTCTTCATTTACTGTTTAAGGCCCGGTCATATATCACCGGATAGCGTAAACGGATGCCCGACGAATAGAACATTTGCGAAATAAAATTATCCGATGGTGAAAGTCGTCTCCCTTGCTTCATCATGCACAAAGCATTCCGCCGGATAGAACAACGTACATCGCCTGACAAGGAACGCACACGAGCCGAGACGAACAGATTGAACATTTTACTCTCCGTCGGGCGTCCGTAATTTCCGCTCTCTGTGACCAGGCTATTATCAATTCAACGGTTCGCATTGAAATGTTCGAGTGTAATTTTCAATCGCTTACCTGTTTGAGTAATATTGTGTTCTTTTGGCTGCTGAGTAAGCAGTAATGTAGCCCCTCCGTGTCCATGCACTGTCTGTAGTTCCCCAGCCACCCAAGGTTCCCTTCATACAACCCAGGCGGTACTTTCCCACTCGCGTCAATAACTGGGGGAAATCAAATGAATTCAACAAAGAAATGTAATATAAAGTCAAAATACGAACATTTAGTAAAATTTCTTGAATTCGACGAAGATTTGAAGAGTTACACTTTAAGGTTTAAGATGATTATGCTATGCTTCATATAATTATCCAAACATGCTGGGTTGACGTCGACAAAGCCCAGAGAGCAACTTGTCGCTGGCGTCAATAACTTGAAAATTAAGATATTAAAAAAAATAGTAAAACAAAAATAAGGAAGATTAGGAAGGAAGATGTACACCAAGCTAATTAAAGGGACTTAGTAACATTGTCCAAATCCTCAAAATAACATTTTAATTATAGCGGTTCCCTCATACCTTGTTGTATTCGTATTAACAATAAAATCATGGGACCGGTTTGGGTTTTTCAAATTTCCCTTTCGTTACAAATGTACGATCGAAGTATTCAGATAAGAAAAACTCCGGTGGAGTTTTTAAACCGTGTACAAAGTAAGTGCAGTGAGTCAGTAAATATCACTTTGCATTTTCGCTTATTACTTGGCCATGCAATGTCCATTTGACTTGAAATTTTCACACAATACCCTGTGGACATATGAGATAACAACAATATACATTGCATCAACCATTCATCACTTTTTGCACATGTCAACAAAGTTACTAGATCCCTTTAATGCTTGCAATCATTAAACTAGACAAAAAATCCATCTCGTTCTGGAGGGGTCATTTCATATTATGACGTCATACTATCCCCTCCATCGGAATAATATAGTGTAAAATGATAACTAAACAAGACACAGTCTCAGTGGACCAAACCCTCGGAATATAGACTGATTTTTCGGTCTATCAACAACCTTTTCCCCCAAGTCGAGTTTTCTTCATAGAGCCCGGATGTAAGCTTCTCACGAGCGTCAATATAACTTGATAATTAATATCATCCAAACAAATAATTGTCAGCATGGATATAATTATTCAGTAGTGAGTTCTGAAGATTTGGAAGGGTCACAGTGTATCTAAAGATTGCACTCGGCCAAACTATTCGCTAACCTAAAATGTGTTGATAAACTTGAATATTGACGGTTCAAATTCACCATTATTGTTAATAACATTCCGTTTACATGTTTACAGATAGTCTTTGATCAACAGTTCCTATATAATTATACATGGTGACACAGAAAAACAGAACGGCATACTTCCCATAACGTGTGGACAAAACGAATGGTTTCAAGTTAAAGAAAACTATACCAAGATCAGCTATATTGGTTAGGTAGTTTTTGTTCTAGAGCGGATTCGATGGCGTACTTCGGGGTTTAAAATAATTAACTTTCCTGTCTAATGGAAAGTATGCCTTTCCGTTCGTTTTTTTCTATAATTTTCTACTCATTCAATACTGGAGTATATTGGTCATTCCCGAAATGTCTATTTGTGGGGACTTTGCTTAGCTTTTAATTAATTTGAAAGTACATTTGAAAAACCCTCTAAAATAAGAATTATACCCTTTCAAATGTTCCCATTGTTGTAAAATTTGATTTCAAAGTAATGTTTTAATATATTGCCAAGTATGGCGATTTTTTACCCCAAAAATTACAATACTTACAAGACTTACAATACTTTTAAAATTGCTTTTGATGATCTCTCTTTTAAATAACTAATTTGGTCAAACATCACATTCATATTTGTTAAAGAAGAAATGGTGGAAAATTTAACTTAGACATGTATATGTTTTCTTTCATTGAAGCATAATTGAACTACAACTTACTATAAAATTAAGTTTGACCAATACTCAACTTTCTCTTTAAAATTAAAGTGTCATTAAAATGGTCAGTATATTGTTACATTCTGTTACATTTAGTTCACATATGGTAAAGCGTTCATTAGAGCAAATATAAATTACCATCATGACTTGCAAGAGAAGATTCGCAGTATGACATTTCCACACCGGCATTATTACATTTGGTGTCTTTAATATAGGTTTTCCCATCCATTTAACACTTTTGTCATTTGCTTTTGCTGAACACATCTGTGATTGACGCATTTAAATTGTACTGGACGATAATGTGTGACAAATCATTAAATTGAATGGACTTTTTGTGAAATTGGTCGACAATAAGACGAAATCGAAGTTGGCATTGGCACATTCTCGGCTTCTCGGGACGAAATTGAAGTACAAATTTATAAAAATTGAATGACAGAAATGGGGAAACCTATATACTGTATATCATAAACGATTACACGTTCCTATACCAATACATACAACCACTGAGGTTTGCCATCGACGTACTACTGCGTATATAGTCCATTCACCAAGGTGCTTTATCCGCTAACATAATACTAAGCTGATTAACTTAGCTTTCTTACGAACATCTTCAAAAGCAAAGCACTCTAGGAGAGGTTCGCCATTCAAACACAAGATGTATCCCTAGCAGGCTAGTTAGTGTGCATTGAAGCAAACAGAAACATCCTTTATAGGGTAGTCCCACTGCATCGTTTCTCCTTCCGTTTCCTATCCGACCAAAATGTGGCGAAAACGATCTAGCAAAATTTTAAGTTCATTGAAAACATTTAGTTTCACGCGAAACGGAGCCGAATTAAAAGTATTCTACTAGTCCATTCTGAACTTGGTCTGCGTCAGTTTGTTTCCTGCCAGTATCGGCTACCCACACGGGCGTAGACATGTCATTGATACCCATTCAACTGGGGGGGGGGGGGGGGGGGGGGGTGATCTATTCATACATCCCCCTGATGAATAGGTATTACGTAAGTCGCTAAGCCCGTGGCTACCCGGATCGGCTAGTACCTTCAGGATGACAGACGGATAGGATATGGAAGGAGAAACTGTGCAGTAGGACAACCCCATTAGAAAGCAAGGAAGATTCAACCTAAATGCTGTTGATTATTGATGCAAAACGAACAATAGTATTCATCGTAACTTGGCAGTCTTCCATGGCGCATTGGCACTTAACGTAGATGTAATTACCAATTGTAATTTAAAGGGGTAGTTTAGTTTTGGTAAGGCTGAACTTAAGTAGCTAAAACCTGCACAGTAACATTATAAACTAATAGTTATAACTCCACCATGCTCGAAAGGTATACAAAATTACAAACGACTAAGTAAAAAGCCTGTTATCATTCAAAAAGAGCCATTCAAACACAAGAGGGCGCTTTTTTAAAAGGCATTGGTTTAAACCATTTTTCATACAAAATTATGCATGTGATGTTTTATTGATATAATGATTAAATAGCGAGATCATCAACAACTATTTAAAAAACGCTTTTGAAAATTTTTGAAAAAGTGCAGGCATTACAATTTTGTTTTCTAAAAATCATCTAATTATTTGGGCCCCAAATAATTATAAGATCAGATATATTTATTGATATTTCAGCCGTTTCTGGGTCGATTTTGACCAAATAAAGTTTATTCTGCCATTAAAATTGCATGTTCTCTCAAATTCGACATTCAGTTTTTCATTACCTCACAAAAAAATTGTGATGTGCAGCGCCCTCTCTACCAAAACTAAACTACCCCTTTAAGATGCCTGGTGCCTGTTTCATGAATGGCTTCATGTGGGAATTAAGGTTAGGAATGCAGGGGAAGACCAATATTATTATTAAATCACGTTATATTGTTGATAAAAAGTATGATATTTGTTAATAGTAGAACGAAGGATTATCCTCCAACTATTAGAGATATGAATGATACATTAATGGAAAATAAAGAGGAAGAAAGAAAGGTAGCTGAACAGAGAGGGACCTTGTAAATCCACTTTAGAAAATGGGACACCCTTTCTGCTTAGATTATGAGACAGAGACACCAAGTTCTGGGAATTTTTTTGTTCTCTACCACCTCCCTTCCTTTTTATCTTTCGATTTTCTTACCTTTTTGTTTCTAACTTTTATTTTTTTTTGTCTTGTAGGTTTTCTCGCAAACACCATAATGATCATTATTTAGTTTTCGTTGATTGTATTGAAAGGGAAACCGTATAACTAAGATACTAGACGTAAGCATGTAACTATATAGATAAATAGATAATTTATATGGTGTATACACTTTTTTTTTTTTTTTTTTTAGAATTGTGTATGAATACATTGATTATAATTTTTAGTGGTCTATACTTTTACTTTAAAATGTTTTCTCTGTAATATATTCATAACCTGAAAGAAAAACCAGTCATTGCATCTAAATGATATTCTCTTAAATGTAACATATTGTTTTTTTTTTATTTTTATGAAACTAATGTACAAAAGATGATTTTTGAAAATATGTTAAAAAACTTACAGAAGTTATGAATTGTAGATATTATGATCAAGACTGTCTCTTTATGTATTATTTCATCGTATTTTTATGTGGATTGCATACATCAATTATGATTTTCCATTTGACTATGTTGTAAAAATATGATTTGTATTTCAAATGATTTACATTGTAAATTTGTTGTTTGAGAGAAAAAATAAAATATTTTTGCAAAACAAAAACAAATAATTGCAAGTCAGAGAATACGCACACTTGAACCAATCAGATTTGCGCATCCAGTCCCCTGATCTAATAACGCACACTTGAACCAATCAGATTTGCGCATCCAGTCCCATGATCTAATTACGCACACTTGAACCAATCAGATTTGCGCATCAACTCCCATGATCTAATTGCAACTTTACAATCCATTGTAACCTTTTTTCTGCAACGAGGCCAAAAGAGTTTATTTTCTTATTGCGTCACCGATACTCACTCGTTCTTCGCTGTTTCCCCAACATGCCCTTGGAATGGCCGAAAATCTCGCTCAGTTCTTGGCTACACCCCAATGACGAGTTGTCCGTCGACGAAGTGGGCGATAGATGTTCGACGAGGGTCAAATGATGGTCATCGTGGGCGTGGAGCGCTTCGTCCGACTCCTCTACGAAATGGCGCACGGTCTGGCCTGCATTGATGAAATGATGATTGTGATGATGGTGATGATGATGATGATGATAATGTTGATGGTGATGGTGATGGTGATTTTGATGATGTTGATGATGTAGATGTTGATGATGAAGATGATGATGATGATGATGATGATGATGGTGATGTTGATGGTGATGATGATGATGATGATGATGATAATAATGGTGATAATGATGATGAAAATTATAAGAATAATGATAGTAACAATAATGACGATAATTATCATGCTTGTGATATTGACGACGACAGCAACAGTAACGAGAATAATATTGATGAAAACTATTGTCAGTGAATCTGTCCGAAAAACCTGGAAGATTATATAACCAAAGTTTTCTTATTTCGTAATTTTCCTGCTGATAATTTATTTTTTGTTTTAAAATTATTTGCAATAGAAAAATTCGAGGCTAGTTTTACCCCAGAGTTCGAGATCGTGCAGAGGCGTAGAGGTGTGTTTGACATTTCTCTTGACTCTGCCTGGTTCTCCGGCGACGACGCCGATGATCACGATCAGCAGCAACGCAGCCGACATCGCTGACCACGACGTCCATGCGTGCAGCGTGTTTACCATCATGGTGATCCGGTGTTTGTTCAGCGCTATGTTATTAGGAGAAGAAAGAGATACCTAAAAGGGTTAGACAGTGAACTTGTCGGAACAAATTGGGATAGTGCAAGTTTAGTCCCGTGCTTACCGTGCTTACGTCCCGTCCAACTGATTGGACCATTTACTTTAGTAGGTGTGGTGCTTACCGGGATATTGTATAGTTAAACACAATCATAAACCATCAAACCACCATGACCTCACATCTACTATTAAAAGTACATGGTCCAGTCAGCTACACGACCCTACTATTGGAAGACATACTTAGGTTAGTTAACCCTTTAACGCTCAACTGTTCCTCAAATAAAACATAGAAATGTACATTATATAACTGTTGAGGTGAAAAGTACAGAGATCAGACCTGGTTGAATTGTTCACAGTGACTAAAACGTGAACTGATTATCCAGTGTTTAAATACTCGCTTTTTGATGGTGTAACACAGCTAAATCGCTACAAAGTTGATTCGATGCATGACTAAATATACGTGTAGATGATGTTCAATATCACCATCAGTATGTGATAGAAAATATTTGCTTAGACGTAGTCTAAGGTAATTATATTATTACTAAATTGCAACAAAATAATAAAATAATATAGCAGTAAGTTACAAATTGAACATCGTGTTTACAAAATTATTGAACAACTCTAAAGAAATATACACCAATTATATTATCAAAACAATTATAAGAAAAGGGATTTTATTTCCTCCCTTCTTCCTGAAACAAAATTATGATGCTACAAAATGCATACGTCTATTTTATGTTTTCTTTTATAACTTCATAAATGACATGGATGAGAAATGTATGTAATAATAATAAATAATGATAATAGTGGATACTTTCGACGCTCGCGGCGCTTTTGGGAAAAGGGAAAACAACCAAACAACCGATCAAAACAAACATAAACAAACAAATTAAAGTATAATACTCATAACTTGTAGACGTATAATACTAATAACTTATTTCCGATATATCATTAAGTACAGCACCAGAAGACAAGTGCTTACTTAGATATTTATTTTCATTTTATTTCACCAGGGAACCGTAACGGTAACTCAGCCAATGGCTGTTTTTCAGACGGTCCCTGAAATAAAAACAATACTTCAATGAATACCCATATATAATATATATACTTGATTTTGAGCAACGAAATATAATGTTTTACCTTGTTTTTGAAAGGTTGACGGCCGGGTGACGCTATGAGTGGATGAGGAGTTATCCAGACCAAATGGTCCAGCTGACTGGACCATTTATTTACTTTAGTAGATGTGCCAAGACCCACTTATTTTATACTTACAGCATCTGGTATCCAAGGGTACCTATTTATAAATTACAAATTTTGAGCAATGAAATATTATGTCTTACCTTTTTTTTGTGAAGAACTTACAGACGACGCCACGCTGTGCGTGCATGGAAGAAGAGATTCCCGGATCCTACGTGTTGTGGTATCAATAGTTACTTATGATATGACCCAATTTGATTTCCTACCATGCACGATATACGCGCATATAGTGCGCTGGTAAAAGTGAAAGCATCGATTCGATATGGTGAAATCATTATCTAAAATCAGTGATCCGTCATATTACTGGAAGGATGTCTGAATGCGGATCAGTAGCGTCGATGTCTGCATGCGGATCAGTGGCGTGGTTGAGAAGGTTATAACTTAGGATGGGTCAAAAGCACCCCTGCAAGTCAAGGGGTTTACTGCGTCAAAAGGGGCAACCTCACCCCCCCCCCCCCCCCCCACCACCAACCCCAACCCCAACACACACATACACCCCCTTTGTCGGAAGTATTACTGAACATAATATACAATAGTGGGTGATATTGAAGGATATCACCATTAAAGGAAACAACTTTAACAACAACAACAACAATGATAGCAGCAACAAAAACAACAACAAGAACAACATCAATAACAACAGCATCGCCCCACACCCACACATGTTTGAAATGTTTCAATGCCCCCCCCCCTCCCCTCCCAATAAAACATACAAACAAAATAAAGATATGCATATGGGGCCTTCCACAAATAAATGTGACGCATTACGACGCATTAAACGCCAACTTGCAGGATACGTTGGCATTGTGAACATTATCGATGTGGCTTAGTGGCTCAGTGGTAGAGCGCCTCCCAATAGCGCCTCCTAATAAAACATACCAGGGACGTCGATCTGTCCGGAAAACACAATACATTGGGGGGCGAGCTATTGTTCACGAACAATGCTCGCCCCCCCAATGCATTGTGTTTTCCGAACAGATCGACGCCCCTGAAACATACAAACAAAATAAAGATATGCATATGGGGCCTTCCACAAATAAATGCCTTGGATAGACTAGCCCCCCCCCCCCCAACACCCCCACACCCCCCCCCCCCACATCCCCCCCCCCCCCACACACACACACAGACCCCATCCTTGTCGAACATAACTATGCCACTGATGAAGATTCATACATTTGTTCTCCTTTTTTCTGGGGCATCCATGTGAGACACGGCCCGGCCCGGCCCCACGTCTTACAAAGCTTGTGATTCCGTGAATCAAGCGTCAAACTACGCAATAATTCGGACTACTGAATAATAGGCCTTCTCGATAGCGAGTTTATCATAATGGACAACGTTAGGTTAGCAACCTTTTTTGTGCCCTAGCCCACTCACATGTGCAAAACCGAGCGCATCCTTTTAAAAATGACTGCATCGTCCGTCAAGAGAAATTCAAAAGATTACATAACAGCGTACGATAATCGATGGAGTGCACAAGGACGAGATCAGCTTGGTGGCCTCTCAGCAACAATAACAGTTATAATACTCTTTGAATAAACAATCGTGCTTCAACACCAATATACCGTCTGGCGTTACGACGCATTGGACAACTTAACGTTAAAAGCCAATTTGCAGGATACGTCGGCATTGTGAACATTATCGATGTGGCTTAGTGGCTCAGTGGTAGAACGCCCGTCTCACGCACAGGAGGTCGTCGGTTCGAACCCCGACCTGGGCCCCGTTGCAGAAAGAGATACAATCGATTGTAAGTTGCGATTAATCGTAAGTCAGATCACGTGTTCTATAGATGCGCAAATCTGATTAGTTGAAACGGGTAAATTTTCTGACTTACGATCAACATGATCAATCGTAACTTACAATCGATTGTATCTCTTTCTGCAACGGGGCCCTGGTCATACCAAAGAGGCAAATACCATTGTACAAATTATATTTATATACTGCCTTCTAGCCAGGCGCTCGGCAGACATAGAGTAGAGACATTTCTGCTATGCATGCTCGCTGGAAGAACCGTGTTTGTAACGGAAGTGGCAAATTCAGCAATCAGCGGTATAAAACAGTCAAACAAAACAGCAATCTCATGCAACCAATAACATAATACTTTGACTCAGCAACTTTCAGAGGGTTAATCCGTTTTACGGGCTTAGTATGGACACGTGAACATAATCTATAAACAAGCCACCGTGCTTCTACACCAATGCGCCATCTGAATCCGGGATGAGCGTTGATCCTTGTCTCAAGAGACTGCCTATGCATTATATTGAAATGGGCAGCATACAATTAATCGCCAATAATTCGATTTACGGGCTTAGTGTCAACGCATGAGACGTGTTGAAATGTACTGTGTTCCTATACCACTAGGCTAGGATTTGTAAACCTATTCTTAGTCATTCATCCAGAGAAAAGGGGAATGAAATGAGGATGGGTGTGGTCGCCATGCTTGTAAACTGAACTGAAGAATGTAAAGTGTCTAACTCCACGAAAATTACTTGGAGCTTCCACATTTCTCTTCTACCGTGTTGTTTGGCTTTAAGAGAAGAATAAAAGAGGGTTAGATTTTGTTTAATGCCCCTTTAGTATGACGATATCTATCACTGATAATCATTCATCTCAAGAGCGTTAATGAACGGTCATAAACCTCATACACCTTAAACAGTAATTCCTTGTAAAACCTGACGCAAATGTTCGCTTTTTTAAACCAGGAAAGCAGTGTTCTTTTTCAATGAAACTTTCACACATCATTCGGACATATCTTACAATGATTGTGGTATAGGATTGAAGTCTCAAATATAATTTGGGGCAATATCTGACATTTTACAGGTGCACCTTTAAGCTTTCATATTGATCTTATTCCTTGTTGTTTGTCTTACGGTAACTCAAGAATAAAATGTGTTTTGATTCCCTAATATATCCCTAATTGCATGATTGTGGAGATATTTTTGATTGAATTAAAAAGCTTTCCAGAACGGTTTTCGATTGGGCAGAAGGTGATCAAATCTGACATTATGTTTTCACTTTCTCACTCAGTAAACTGTGGCCCATTCTTATGAAACTATCATATCATTCAGAAGAATCTTACAACGATATTGGTTTATGATTGAAGATTAACATATTAAAATCAGAAGACCTAATTAATAAGGGTGGGGTCCGGTGGACGGCGCCACCTGAATAGTTTGGATTTTAGCTATTCAAAGCCCAAAAATCAAATCTACCGTCAACTATCTAGCACTAAGCTAAAAGCTATAGTATTAGTAAAATACCTTTAAATGTCAGAACTTGCTTACATCATGTTTGTTTTAATTCATTTTTATTCATATGTACGTGTTTAACTTAAGAATTAAACTCCATTGCATTTAGTTTGGTTTTAAAAAGTGTTAAATACATGTTTGGTACAAAAAAAAAATTAACTGGAGTAATGTAATGTTTCGGCTTCATCGTGGATATATACTATTATCCTATAATAATGCAGCCAAATTATGCTATTATATTTGCTAGTCATTTGATTGCGCTAGTTTTCAAGCAAAAAGAAAAATGACTAAAGGCACTGCCCGGATTTGAACCGGGGATCTCCTGTTTACTAGACAGGCGCTTTAACCGCTAAGCCACAGCGCCGCTATGCCACTTGAGTGTTAACTGAATATATATACATGTGTTCCGTTGGGTGTAAAGAAGAACATCACATAACATTCTGAGTTGATAAGTGGAAACTAAGATATTTATCGACAATAATATCGCTAGTGATATTCGTTTGTCTCTAAAAGATCACGACGTTTCGTGTGCCGCTGCAACACTTTGTCAAGTGATATAATCTAATGTAAGCAATCGTGTTTTATACTCTTCTTCGGCTTCAAACACGATAAAAAAAAACACGATTGCTTACATTAGATTATATCACTTGACAAAGTGTTGCAGCGGCACACGAAACGTCGTGATCTTTTAGATTCCTTGTTGACCATACATTGCGAGACAAACAAATATCACTAGCGATATTATTTTCGATACTATATCCGCAATGAGTAATATATTTACTATTAAGATATTCATTCGACCAATAATTACAGCAAACGGAATATTATTGATATTAAGGAAAACAAATTGAAACAGTTTAACTTTAAGATGATTTATAATTTGATTGTTGTGTAAAGAACAGTATTTGTAATGAAAATCTGTAACACAGATAGATGTGAAGCATGTCAATGTAAAGAAGACATAGAACACGCTTTTTTTAAATGCACCATGAATGACATGTTCTTTAGAAAGTTTACGCAGATGGTGCAAAAAGTTTATAACATCCACGTAGAAATTAACACATTTACCATGTTTACCTTATTAAAAATAAATACAGACAACAAAATAAATTATATTTTAACGTTAGCTTTTTGGAGTATTTATAAATTGATAGTCATTCGAAACAACCTTGGAAAAGATGAGAGGAAAACAAATTATGGTTTATGTTCTTAAAAGAAGTTTACTCACGCATGCAGATAAATGATTATCTTGCTAAAGAAGGAAAACAGACACTGTATAATTTACCAAATGCTTTAAAAATGTACTTCTAGTTTGTAACCAATCGTAAAAAAGTATATGACTTGTAAATTTATATGAAATGTGCAGTAATGAATAAATGCCGAGAAGGCGAAAGAAAGAAAAAAATATTTGCTAGTCATAATTTTGATTACGCTAGTTTTCAAGCAAAAAGAATAATGACTAAAGGCACTGCCCGGATTTGAACTGGGGATCTCCTGTTTACTAGACAGGCGCTTTAACCGCTAAGCCACAGCGCCGCTCTGGTAGACTAACCGCTGATTTAAGATAAAATAGTATTTTGTGCTAAATAGCATCACCTAAAATGAACGTCTCTATAATTCAGTAAAATATTCCGAAAATTGTGTGAAACACTTTAGTGTAGGGGTATTCCGGGCCTGATAAAACCATTCGTTATTTGAATAAGCAGAATAAGAGGCAAAATTGGTGAAAATCTGATCAAAATTGGACAAGAAACACGGGAGTTATACCCATTTGAACATCATGTAGTAATGAGTGATCGTTTCAAAATTGCCGCCATATACAACATCATTGACGAGCAACTCGCCATGGCTTTAGTACATGAAAATACACTTATATCTCATTTTCGTTGCTAAAAATTAAATTTTCTCTGCTTGTTTTCACGAATTCATAGAAGAATATCAATGGGCCAACCTCTTTGGAATTTGTAAGCTCATAAATTTGCTTTGTTATTAAGAAAATTTAAATTTTGTAAAATTTCCATGTAGAAGTCAAAATGGCTGCAGCTCGCAAGTGACGTCACGATCGATAGCAATTGCGAACGATACCAAAAATCGGAGCAAAGTTCTTCCTGTCATAACTTTTTTATTGCTCTACCGTTTTGGCTCAGATTTTCGATCAGGATTATTCATATTCACTTCATTTTATAGCAAACATCACATTTCTGGGGTGGAATTCCCCTTTAAGGAACAGCCCCTCTTTTGCAAGCCAAATTTCAAAAGTTGCGAGGTTATTGTCTTATATGAAAGAAAATGGCATTTAATAGCATGCCTGAAAAAATAAGGGCTTGAAATCTCTTTTTCGTGGAGTTATAGACCTAAATCTAATAAACCATCGTCCAACGGTTAACTGTGCAGTATATGTGTATTCACCCGTCGAGAAAGTTCGCTCACGGATTCCAAGGAGTGCCACAGCGCTATGCGTGACCCCTATGTGACCCGCGCTAGCTACGTGACCCGCGCATACATAACAATAGGTAAGTGATTACTAAGCAAACTAACCAAACCTCGCTTAAACTGGCTACATGTAATTATATATTCTTCATTTTTGAGATCTTTTCCCGTGACATACCATTACAAATGTCGGCTTTACAACAATATCGTTGTAATATTATGCTAAATCAGTTAAACTCCTTTATTGACCGATATATAGTTTGATGGAGGGACGCATTCGTTTTTCATTCGTAGAATCCAAATTACAGGGCTGTTCGATCTGATTTTGTTTGTGTGTGTTACATTCATCCCCATCCGTCAACTGGAAACTGTTCAGACGTTTTGTAAAATAGAGACTGTCCCTTTAAGACACTATGCATTTAAAAGATTATGTGTATATTGCAGATTTTTGTTTTCTTCTTTGTTTTCAAGACCTGACTTTAATATGGATATTTATACCACCTTAATATAAATGTATAATATGACTAGGTTTTTCTAACTATATTTTGGTCTATATTGCTTGGAAATAAATTTTAATTAACTGGAATAATGTACTTCAAAGAAATGTACACAATTAGTTTCAAACCATCACTATTTATTTGATATGTACAACACATTTCAGCATTAAAAAACAATCACGGATTAAATAATATACAACGAAATTATATTCTTATTGTTTATAACATGACTAATTAATTAAAGGGATAGTTGGTAAAGAGAGTACAGTTTTGGTCAAACTGAATTTTAGTAACCAAAACCTGCACCATTACATTACAAAATAATAGTTAGTTATAACTCCACTATGCTCGAAATGAATACAAAATTACAAACGACTAAGTAAAAAGCCTGCTATCATAAAAAAGCCATTAAAACTCAAGAGGGCGCTCTTTAAAAACTCATTGGTTTCAACCGTTTTAAGTGATATTGATTATATCGAAAGATAATCAACAACTATTTAAAGGGGTAGTACAGTTTTGGTAAGGCTGAACTGGGGCTGAACTTTAGTAACCAAACCTGGACAGTAACATTATAAACTAATAGTTATAACTCCACCATGCTCGAAACTCGAAAGGTATACAAAATTACAAACGACTAAGTAAAAAGCCCGTTATCATTCAAAAAGAGCCATTAAAACACAAGAGGGCGCTTTCTAAAAAGGCATTGGTTTCAACCATTTTTCATACAAAATTATGCATGTGATGTTTTATTGAAATAATGATTAAATAGAGAGATCATCAACAACTATTTAAAAAACGCTTTTGAAATTTGTTGAAACTAGTGCAAGCATTTTCTTAATTTTTTGAAAAAATCATCTAATTATTTGGGCCCCAAATAATTATAAGATCAGATATATTTATTGATATTTCAGCCGTCTCTGGGTCGATTTTGACCAAATAAAGTTTATTCTGCCATTAAAATTGCATGTTCTCTCAAATTCGACACTCAGTTGTTCATTACCTCACACAAAATTGTGATGTGCAGCGCCCTCCCTACCAAAACTAAACTACCCCTTTAAACACATATTTTGTAAATTTTTGAAAACAGGAAGCATTTAAAAAAAATGTTAACGGCTGGTTCAAAATTATCGAATAATTTTGGGGCTCCACAATTATTACAATTTGTTATGTTTATGGATATTTCAGCCGTTTCTGAACGGATTTTGATCAAATAAAGAATATTCTGTCATTGAAATTGTATAATCTTTTAAATTTGACACTCAGTTTTTCATTATCTCACCAATATTTTGTGTAGCGCCCTCTATACCAAAACTCACATATCCCTTTAAAGAAGAACATCACATGACATTGATAAGTGGAAACTAAGAATTCAATTCTACTTTAATTACAGAAAGCACTATTTTAAATCGCGTATAACATGTTCGTCTTTTGGGGTTCTGTGTATTTGTGTACGTATTACTGTAGTTTATGAATATCAATTTCATTGAATTTATGGAATTTGTTTAAAAATAGTGTTGAATAAATTTCAATGGGCGAAACATTGTCAACATTTATTTTTGGAATACAAAATTGTGCTTTAATATTTGCTAGTCACTAAATTATGATATTTTGTAATATCTTTAGCAAGCAAAAAGATGAACGTATGTAGGCACTGCCCGGATTTGAACCGGGGATCTCCTGTTTACTAGACAGGCGCTTTAACCGCTAAGCCACAGCGCCGCTCTGGTTGAATAAGCGCTGATTTAAGATAAAATAGTCTTTTGTGCTAAATAGCATCACCTAAAATGAACGTCTCTATAATTCAGTAAAATATTCCGAAAATTGTGTGGAATACTTTCGTGACATATTAAGACACCATGCATTTAAAAGGTTATGTGTATATGCTTTTTGTTTTCTTCTTTGTTTTCAAAACCTGACTTTAATAAGGATATGTATACCTCCTTAATATAAATGTATAATAGGACTACGTAATGTAGGTTATTCTAACTACATTATATTTTGGTATAGCGTGTATTGCTTGGAAATAAGTGTGAATAAACTGGAATGATGTACATGTACTTTCAAAGACATACACACAATTATGTTCACACCATCAGTATGTATTTGATATGTACAACACATTTCAGCGGTCAAAAATCACGAATTAAATTATATTCTTATTGTTTATAACATGACTAATTCATTAATGTAAAATACAGGATAAATCTCAGAGGGGTGTTCCACAAAGATCCCGATTTGAACTTTATACTAAGTTGGACTTCTTATGGAAAGTCTTTAGTTTCTTTGTACAATTTTGAACGAGTTCTTTAAACAGGCCTACAATTTTGATTAAAACAAATAATGAATGTTTTCTCTTATCAAAGAGACCTCAAGCTATTGATATAATTGATGCGACATTTTGTGGAAAGTTTAAAATATTCGCATTTGGGCCCTTGAATATGTTTTTATTCCGAAGCTACCAATGGCTTTCTTTAAGTTAAGTCCAGCTTAGAGTTAAGTTCGACTTTGGATCGTTGTGAAACGCCCCCCGTCTTCATACCCATACACACGTAACAATCTCTCACACACAATTCCAATTTGTACAAACCAACCCATACATACATTTAGAAACACAATACACTCACACCATACAATCATGCACCCACTCTGTCAAATGTCGACATTATTTACAGCACACATTTTGGAATAAAACAGCTTATCACGATTCATATGAAATAAATGTGAACTTTGTATTTTACTTTCATAATGACACATAATATTAGAGTATTTACAATATTGTCCAAAGTACCACCCATGAGACCATGAGTATACGAGAATAATTACAAAGTGGTAAGAACAAAAGGCAAGCTAATGATTATAGCATAGCTGACAAATACATTTTGTTAAACAATTCATTTTCTATAATTGCATACGGTAATGCACTCATCACTTGCACAAGTTTATTTGGAATGAAATTCATGAAAAATAGTATGTTACATAACAATAACAAATTAACGTAACATTTGTTACAAAGCTGAGATTGCAAACATAATTCGATAAACAGCGCAAGAGTTACACAGTTATAACACATGAGATTGCTACCAATGATCAGTAACAAAAACATAACAAAAACGCGATGAATATGAAATAAATGTTCAAAATGTCCTTGTCTTTCTTGCTCAAGAATGAAATGCGACTAACAAGAGTTCAATGTTCAGAGTTCAACAATAATCAGTGCATGCGAGGCGACTGCCTGACGAGATCGGGAAGTGGACACGAAACGAAGCCATCGCGAAGCAGGTCATCCAACATCTCCACGCCGCTACGAATCCATGCCTGGTGGCTGGCCCGGATCGTTGGAGCATTCCCGCTGACGAGCTGGTCTGGATGACGGCGGAACGGAAGTGGACGGACGGGCGCCTCTGCGTGGAACGGCGTTGGAGCAGGAATCAGTGCGGGTGTGGCTGGCGCGTCGCGGGAACCGGCCATCAGTAGTCCACACGCTTCATCGAACTCGGAGAGAAAGTCCAGCGGTAAGACTCCGTCGAGTTCCTCCATGGTGAACGGCGCCTTGATGCTGCGGAGACCGCTCCCTCGCTGCGGCCCGCTGAAGCTCAGCTCGCGGCGAACGCGACGTCTGCCTGGGAAGCGCGTCAAGATGATAGGTCGGGCAGTGGGAACGAAGAGGCCCGTGGCTGGCTGGTTCAGGCAGGTTCGCGTCTGGTTCAGGCAGGTGACTCTGGCGATGCCACGATGGTCGTACTGCACCAAGGCTGGCTGGGCTGTGGGTTGCTGCGGGACCACGCCGGGCAGAATGACGGATAGAGCCGGACCGGATTTGAACCGCTTCGCTGCCTCCTGGTTGACTTGGGGCTGCTCCAAGACACGTTTCACCGGACGTTGTCCCTGGACGACTGGAGTTGGACCGGCCGGGCGGGGTGCCAGAGTCGCGTTGATGAGGGCTGTAAAGAAGAAGAAAAAAAAGAGAGAAAACAAGATTAAGGACATGCTTCCATGAAAATCAAATTGAACATCTTTGTTATATTGCATGTATTGCATTTGAGAAACGCTGAGAAACAAGTATACTTTAAACATCATCATATTATTGTATTGACCTTTTTTTTTAAATGAAATATTATTGTTTTGTATTGATTCTGATTAATAAATGAGCACAAGATTATACTTACGATTCATGTGCACGATGACTCCCTTGCGTCTCTTGCTGCCGTCGCGTTGTTTGACGAGGACGTGGGCACCGATGTCGAGCTTCTTGCGGCGGTGGACGAGGTCAGTCGCGGGGCAGGCGAACACCTTTCCCGATGTGGGGCCAGAGCACATCAGCACGGAGACGAAACGCGAGACGGTGGATGCCATGTTGATAACGATGTGATTAGACGCGGTTGAACTGTAGCTAGACTGAGTATAGGATTACAACACAATGTCGAAGATAAGCGGAGACGAGCGATAGTCGATTTGAATGTAACGAACAGCGAGATGCGATAACGAGGATATGAGATAAGTCACTAAATTATCCGGTATTTAGGGAAGGCATCCTCTTCTCTAGATTCGCCGTCTGGTCCACGCGGTATGGATAAAAGGCAACGCGCTGATTGGCTGCGAGTTGATTAAAGCCGTCAAGCCGCCAGCCAATCAAAGGTCCACGGCGCGTTCCCTAAACAATGGATCGGGGAGGCAACGCGCTGATAGGCTGTGAGTTGATTAGAGCCGTCAATCCGCCAGCCAATCAACGGTCTAAGTCCGCACGGCGTGTTCCCCAAACAATGGATCGGGGAGGCAATGCGCTGATCTGATTGGCTGCGAGTTGATTAAAGCCGTCAAGCCGCCAGCCAATCAACGGTCTTAATCCGCACACGCGTTCCCCAATGCCAAACTATGGAGCCCAATTCGCCGCGTTACATAATCGCCACTGAGCAATAATAGCAAGTTGAATTACAAGCCCTTTTTAATTTCTTAATAACTAAATTCATATTCGAATGACGGGCCCATATATATACAGCATGATTCCAAACTGTTTTAATTATATTAAAATAATCCAGTAACTTTGTAATAATATATAATTTTCCTCCGATAGTTATATTTGATCATATACCACTATATAAGATTCTTCTGAATGATATGTGTTAGTATCATAGAAGAAGTACACTGTTACACCTATAGTGAAAAAGTGTTGACTTCAATCAAAAAAAATATCCCCATAAGAAGGGAAACATTTGAAAATAGAAGTCCATCTCCATCTTGTTACCATAGGCCAAATACCTACCTATGTTCAAGAGAAAGGTGGTAGCTGCAAGTGCTTTGGGTTGAACTTGACAAAGTTAACAAAAAAAAACATCATGTTTTGTGTATGACCGTGATAGTAATGTATATTATGTAATTAGTTCTAATCCAAAAGCTACATCCTTTTTACAATCAGTAATTCTGTTCTCTATACCAACGTCTCAACAACATTGATCCGTTATGGAACTGAATCATATTGAGGATAATGAGTTTAAAAATACTTTCTTGAGTATTCTCGGGAAAATTTGAACAAATAATCGATATTTTGCAATCTCTTCACTGGTTGCCAGTTAAGTTAAGAATAGAATTTAAATTGTTAGTACTAGTTTGTAAGTGCTTGCATGACTGTGTACCAGGATACTTCCAAGATCTTATCCAGCTGTATGAACCTCAAAGGAATCTTCGATCTCAGTCTAAGAACTTACTGGTACAATCTCGGGTGAATACAAACATGTTTGGAGACAGGGCTTTTCAGAAAACAGCACCAGATTTATGGAACTCATTCCCACAATATTTGCGAGAAATTAATAATCTAGATTCATTTAAGACACAGTTGAAAACTCCACTTATTCTTGCAATATTTTAGTTAGTTACATGTATAATTGTTGGTCTTTTTACACGCATAGAGACAGTATAGTGTTATGCGTTCTAAGAATTGTTTATTATTTGTATTACTTACACAATGTTATAATTTATATGTAATGTATAGATATGGAAATGTATACTGATAACGTTTTACCCTTTATTCTGTATAATTATAATTAACATAGTTATTATTATGATGCGGGCTCAATTTGCGATAGAAGAAAGAACTAAAATCACCGTCGGTACAATTCTGGGTTATCATATTATTATGTTAGTATGCGGACATAATGCGTAAAACATAACATTTGATAGTATGAATAATGAACATGGTTTGTATTTTTAATTATAACCATAACGTTATAACGAAAGGAATTGACATTCGAGAAATGCTTTTGACTGTATTCTCCATAGCATGGCATGCAACATTATGATATACTATGATTCATCGACAATACATGTTTGTTTCCGATTTTGAATATAGCATAATATTAGTTTCACAACGCAGACCGAAAATAAATAAGTGGTCTCGACGCGAGGTAGTAGTAGAGGGAGATGTTGTTGTAACTTCTTGTTGTTATTGCTATTATATTTTTTGGGGGCGTTGCATTTAATCAAAGTACAATATTTTACGCCAAACAATAAACAAAAAAATGTCTTCATATTACATCATCTAAATTCAAATATAAAAAAAAGAGAGAAAACAAAATGATGTCAATTGCACTGATCCTCTCAACCCACCGATCTCTATAGAAGACTCTCAACCTAAATTCCACTGTCTAATGGTATAATCTTGCCAACCCGGCTTGGTACATTTAGCAGGCTTCTCGGCACAATGCCTAGGCCACTCATATACACGACAGATAGGCGGGGGTGCATGGTACAAGTTGTTGTTTCCTTGTTCTTGGTTTATAGGCTGTCCAATCTAAAAAGATTATTTCCGCCTGGCTATACAAGTTTTTCTTTGGTGATCATAAGATGGCGCTGTTTACTTATTGCTTTCACCACTTCTTTAATTGCTCCTCACGTCCGTTCAATCGATGGTGCAAACAAACAATAAGTAGGTGCAGACCGCCCACTCACCAACTACAATAAATAATAGTTATCAGTGGCTTTTTAAAGGTCATCACAGGCTGTAAATGATCTTCTTCCCCCAATAAATATATTTGTTTTACTTTCAACCGTAACCAAACAACAACATTTATTTCTCTCTTGTATATATTTCTTACATTCAATTAAAGGGATAGTTGAGTTCTGGTAAAGAGAATACAATTTTGGTCAAACTGAATTTTAGTAACCCAAAACTGCAGTTTTAGTTATAACTCCACCATGCTCGAAAGGAATACCAAAAAAAATACAAATGACTAAGTAAAAAGCCCGTTATCATTCAAAAACAGCCGTTAAAATTCAAGAGGGCCCTCTCTAAACACTGATCGGTTTCAACCATTTAAAATTAAATATTGTACATGTGATGTTTTATTTAAATAGTGATTAGATAGAGAGATAATCAACAACTATTTAAAAACCTATTTTGTAAATTTTTGAAAAGAGGAAACATTGAAAAAAATATTTAACGGCTGGTTCAAAATTATCGAATAATTGTGGGGCCCTTATGTTTATGGATATTTCAGCCATTTCTTAACCGTTTAATACGCTGTAATACAAATGGCTGAATCCTAAATACAAATCTTCCTTTCTCTATTGTTTCCCACTGATTTTGCCATAATTGTTTATACAGATTATGCATATAATTAATACAATCATATCTATTCCTCGGTGCAATTACATACATATATTCAAGAATCATTAATCTGGAATATATACTTATCAAAATTAATAATAATCAATCAATCACACATTATACTGTAAGCACTTTCATTTGGAGCTTAATTTCAAATTAGTGTAACCCATCACCAGTTAGTGTGCCAATACGAAACAAAAATACAATTATGCAATTTATGAATGCTTTTATAGAGGGAGATGACAATCCTCGATGCTTTTATTGACAATTATCGATTCTATTCCACAATTACATGACAAAAAGCATCCGGTTCTATGTTCAAATGGGAATAATAAGATGTTTGGTTGCGAGTTTGAATATAGAGTATTTTTCGTATTTTAATTTCGTATTGTTACACAACGAAAGATCAGCGCGATGGTCTTGACGATGTGAGACCAGTGATTGGCTCGCGGTTTGACCCTTTAATCAACAATCAGCCAATCAGCGCGTTGGCTATACAGGACGCGCTTTCATCACTCTGAAAATAAATTCTATAGCGCGAATACGAAGGCGGCGGCGGACAGGCCCTCTCTGATCGTATTGTTCGGTGTGCGCGCCGTCCACGACAGGATCGCTGATTGGTCCGCGGCTTAACGTCTAATCAACTCGCATCCAATCATAACTTAACATTCACCTCTAGATCTCACTTTTGTCAGTTATTTCAGCGGCATGAATTCACAATAGCGAACACCTAACATGTTTTGTTGATACATTGTACAATTGAACAAAAAGCGCCAGCTATAAGCTGTCAACTGTAGCCCTGCGCTCGTGTCACCTTAACAAAAACTTAACAACAAAATACCAATCATTAGAGGATCTTGAATGGATATGAATTATCCTTAATTTAGACAAAATGGACAAAATGGAGATCATTAGAACATAAAATAATTAGTGAAATTCGTAAAAATGTGGACTGTCATCGGTCGACATTCCCTTCCAATTATTGAATCAGTTAGTAGTTTCACTATTAAACATGTATGTAGCTGGTGTCGTGTTTCGTTATAGATTATCAATTTATATTGTTCGGGGAAAATAAATGCAAAAAAAACCCAGTGCGATAAAGAAGAATTATCAAGCAAAATAGGCACTGTCCGGATTTGAACCGGGGATCTCCTGTTTACTAGACAGGCGCTTTAACCGCTAAGCCACAGCGCCGCTCCGACAGCATGATCAGTGATTAACAAACAACGCCGTATACATATCAAGCTATGGTGTAATAGTGGAACTGGCTAGGCTATAAGATTATTGTAATGCATTGTTAAAAAAGATTGTGATCGTTATTCTATACGTTAAAACAAAAGAATGCTTCTTCATTATTTAATACATAATATGATGAACTAGAAAAGTACATCTTTATGAACGACAAGTTCCCTTTCCCCCTCTTTTCTCTCTCTATCTTTTTCTTATAGGATGTCTAAACATGACTACGGTAACCCTTTTGCCTCGAAAAACAAATATTGCCGCATTTATATTCAGGTTGTGCAGATAATAATAATGCGTTTATGTCTATATGTTTATGCGTTTATGTTTATATACCCTATAATTTAGTTTTGTTAAATGTATGTAAATATTTTAAAGCGCTTATAGAGGTCTTTTTTTTTTGCAATATGCGCTATACAACTCTATTGTTATTTGTTTATTATAATAAACAGGCGGATCGTGTTATATTTCACAATATTCCTCCTTATGGTATCATTTTGAATCAATTTTAATTTCAGAGAATTTCAGTGCACCACTGGATAACAAAAAAAAAGGCACTGCCCGGATTTGAACCGGGGATCTCCTGTTTACTAGACAGGCGCTTTAACCGCTAAGCCACAGCGCCGCTCTGGTATTATGAGCGGTTATCAACTTAATATCTAATTCTTCGATGCCTTAACAACAGCTGTCTCCAGTAATCTTATAGATTTGCTTGTAATTCATACTTGATTAGTCATATAATCAATGTTTGCATTTGTTGGAAGATAAACAGTTCTATTTCCCCCACCTTTCTCGATCGCTCTCCCCATTTTCCTCAGTCATATTTCTCTATAGGATGCCCCTAAAATGACTGCCATCATCCATTCCATAATTGTATTGAACTAGCGGAACGCGTTTTTTTTTTTAGCCCAAAAGGCGATCACGATAACAGCGACACGACGACCACCAAATTCTTAAAGACGGCACTTCGGTATATTTCATAATGTTCTCATTAATGTCGTATAAAATTTGTATTAAATGTATTTTGGATGTATATTAGTTTTAAAGGGACTTAGTAACATTGTCCAAATCTTCAAAAATCCAATTGGAATTCAAGCGGTTCCCTCATACCTTGTTGTATTCGAATTAACAATAAAATCATGGGACAGGATTCGGTTTTTCAAATTTCCCTTTCGTTAAAAAATTATTTAAGATTGAAGTGTTCAGATGTTAAATTATCCACTGGACCGCGAAAACCGTGTACAAAGTGAGTGCAATGAGTTAGTGATTATCACTTTGCATTTTGCTCATTACTCGGCCATATAACGTCCATTTAACTTGACATTTTCACACAACACCAAGTGGACATATCAGATAACAACACTATACATTGTATCAACCACTCATCACTTTTTGCACATGTCAACAACGTTGATTTTTGCAACCACTGAGATGGAGACCGCGTAATATCCAGCCATAGTAACGGCATTGAATGTATATCCCCTGAAGTCAGCGGTTGTGATGTATTAAACTCTAATTATTACAGTTACTTTGTTTGACGAAATTATGCATGTATTCGCTTGCTTGAATGCACATTACATCAGCATAAATAATCCAAATTGCATTGAGAGAAATTGACAATTACAATCTTAAATAATTTTGATACAAGATCTCGTGTAAAACAAACCCAAACTATACATGTATATCAATATATGGCAAGAGAAATATAGAAATATACCAACTGACCATGCTGGCAATATATAATACATTTGATGGTTATGATGATAAAATTGATCTAACATTATATATGTTAGTATAGCTTTAAAAGGACCACAATGATACTATCATTATTATATTGTCACAATATACTGTTCGCCCCCCCCCCCCCCCCTCCCCCTGCCACTTACCCAACACTTGTTCTCTTTTTATTTTTACCATACTACAATGTCATGCCACTAAATGTATTGTACTTGATAATTCTAAGGTGCATTGATGAACACAAGGGATCTGATTGTAACCGGGTTAATTGTGATGCCACAGTCATTTCGTGTATTATTACTCAAACACCCACACACAATGGAGTATAGAAATCTCGGGGCGCTTTTTTTTTGGAAACAAGTTCGGTGATTGGCTGCGAGTTGATTAAAGCACCAAGCCGCCAACCAATCATTGGTCTTATCCCATGAACAATGGATCAGGGGATCAGAGTGCCCCGCCTATTCAAGCGCGTCACAATCGCTATTGTATGGACATTGTGCCGTCAAAGTTCTGATTGGCTGCGAGTTGATTAAAGCTATCAAGCCGCCGGCCAATCACTGGGCTTGCCCCGGTCGACGCACGGCCTAAACAAAGAATCAACGAGCCCCGCCTATTCGCGTGCGTTACAATAATGCCATAGAATGCGCCCTGTATCATCAACACGCTGATTGGCTGCGAGTTGATTAGAGCTATATTAAGCCGCTATCCAATCAATAATTATGTACATACATACATGTGTTGTTTTGGTGTTGGATTTTGTTTTTGTTTGTTTAACTATATTTATATGTTTATATTATATAGTTTTCTTTTTCTTTCAGTTTGAAGAGAATAGAAACAGCAAAAGTTATAAATGCTTTTGTACTAATACGCACATATTAATAAATAAGCCCACGGAAAGTTTGCACAAATTACCAGTAATGTAAATATCGCGATATTCTTTAGTTTGTGTTATATTGTATGTATATGTATATAATATATGCTTGATAATTAAAAGAAAATTATATGTATATTGAAATGTAACGCATAGGTGGCGGGAGTCCCTATGCGAGATATAAGGTTTGTGTGTTATAATTAGTAGTTTTGAAGAACAAAATAAAGAAGAATAGACAAACAAAAAAATAAAGAGAATTTATATAAATTGGCAACGATAGTCAAGTTTGACAACAACAACAAAGATATGACAGTGTAAGAGCACACTCCAGGGCCCCGTTGCAGAAAGAGATACAATCGATTGTAAGTTACGATTAATTGTAAGTCCGATCACGTGTTCTACATGCAGAAATCTGATTGGTTGAAACTCGCAAATTTTCTGACTTACGATCAATTGTAACCTGACAATCGATTGTATCTCTTTCTGCAACGGGGCCCTGGACAATAAATCAAAGTCCCGCCAATTCTGATTTCACCGAAAGTCTCTAATTTTGTGAGACAATAATTAAACGATACAAGTCAGGATGACCTATTTTGTAACTCCCAAGGCATCTTTATAACGAAATATGATGAAAGGAAAATTAAGCATAATACTATCACTTTAAACTATTACAAAACCAAAGTATTTACTGCAGTTGTGGTATATTTTCAGATGACACTTTCACATTTATTGATTATAATAGATATGGTAATATATTCACTTTTATTACATCAATAATGTAAGCATAACATGCATGCCATGTATAATTACGCATTATCGTTTTATAAGGTCAATTACCGCAAGAGGGCCCAAAATCGACACGTATCATATGAATTAGGTACAGTATTATATAGATAGAAAAATAGATATTTAAATGAGGTTTCTGACATGCACCAGGGTGAAATTATACGTAGAAAAAATAATCAAAACCTTAAATATGACCATTATTCTATAGAATAATGCTTAATAATCAACTGGTTTGCGAATCAAAAAAGTTGTTCATTGCATTACTTTTGATTGATAGGAGTAAGATCATAAGGTGCGCGATGTAACCATCATAGTTATACATTATAATAGGCCCTATAGCAAAACAAAAATACACTGGGGCAAAAGGCGATGTGCCCCTGAACCTTTGAAGAAGAAAAAAATGTTGAACAAAACCGCACTCGCTGTCTTTTTCACATATTAATAAGTCCCGAGTGTTCAAAATGTTCGTTTTAATTGACCAAGAATGCTCGCTGTTTTCTGTATATGATGGGATATTTTATTACAATGTCTTAGAGTAATTACTACATTATATAAAAATGAAGAAGAAAAAAATAACCCTTGTGAGCACCAAAATAGCCTTCGTGAACATTTCCCTGTAAGTTTAACAATAGCCCTCGTGAACAAACCCACTTTATCATGTTTATTTTTTACACTGGTAGCCCCCCCCCCCCCCCCTCCCCCCCCCCCCCTCCCCAGATAAAATACCAAAAAGGGAGCAAAATACCATAACGCTAGGAATTTTTTTTGTTTTAATGGCTAGCAAAATTATAGTAGCTAGTTAGGCACTGCCCGGATTTGAACCGGGGTTCTCCTGTTTACTAGACAGGCGCTTTAACCGCTAAGCCACAGCGCCGCTCAGATATAATGTGATCTCTGATAAACACAAACACCACACACATTAAAGGGACTTAGTATTATTGTCCAAATTTTCAAAATACAATTGGAATTCTAGTGGTTACCTCATATACCTTGTTTTATTCGTATTAATTACAAGCCTGGGACAGGTTTCGGTTTTTCAAATTTCCATTTCGTTCAAAAGATATTGACGATTGAAGTGTTCGGATATGAAATTATCTACGGGAGCTTTTCAACCGTGTATAAAATACGTGCAACGAGTAAGTGAATATCGCTTTGCATTCTCACTCATTTCTCGGCCAAATAACATCCAATAAACTTGAAATTTTCACACATTACTTTCTGGACATATCAGATCACACCAATACACATTTTATTAACCACGCATCACTTTTAACGCTTGTCAACAAAGTTACTAGATCCCTTTAAATGTTATAATGCTTATACTTATTTTTAAAAATAGTTTATTTTTAAAGAAGATTTGATGATTATTGCATACACTGATAGTACGGCTCTTTATTATCATAATGGTTTTAATCCTCAAAATCGAGCCTATTCAAATGATATCATTCACAACAGGATCTCAACTGAGTAACTTTATACAGGACAGGCAATGACAGGTGGGTGGTGAGATGGGGATCACTGATTCATTGTTCGGGGATCAGGAGCGCGCTGTATACGGAAGAAGGCCGCTGATTGGTTCGCGGCTTTAGTCAATGAACGACTTTAATCAACTCGCAGCCAATCAGCGCAATTGCCCTTCATCTATACAGCGCACGCCGGCCAGTCGGCGAGGAAATGGAAGAAGACATTTCCTTTGAAAACCGGATGATTTTTTATAGGCATTCAATCTCATTTTATCTTCGTTATCGCAGATCACCGTTCCTAACAAATCGCTTGTCTTCGTTTATCTCAGCTAATTCTTCGACAAGATATATGTTTAACCGCGTCTATTAAGGGTACATCGTTATCAACATGTCAGCCATCGCTTTGAGTTTTGTCTCCGTGCTGATGTGCTCCGGCCCGACATCGGGAAGGATTTTCGTCCGCTCTGTGACCGACCTCGTCCACCGCCGCAAGAAGCTCGGCATCGGTGCCCACGTCCTTGTCAAGCAACACGATGGCAGGAGGAGACGGAAGGGAGTCATCGTGCACATGAATCGTACGTTGAAATATTATTTTAGCTTCATCATTAATTTACCAAGGAATATACCTATATTATACAAATATACAGTAATTTGTAATCATATTTGTATAGTGCGAATAATAAATAAAAAGAAACCGAAACATTGCTTGTTAACGTTTTGAAAAAAGGGCATTTATCATAACTTTTCCTAAAAAGTGCAAAGGTTTATTTTATCAAGCAATTCTTTTAATCATATTTCCCCCCTGTCTTTTTTCTTCTCTTTACAGCGTTTTCAGCCCTCATCAATGGCGCTTTGGCCACTCGTCCGGTCGCTCCAGCTCCAGCCATCCAGGTGCAACGTACACAGAGGCGATGTAAGCCAGTCACCTGCCTGAACCCCCGGCGAACATTCCGTCATCAGCAAGCCCCGAGCCCCGTCGTCGTCGCTACTGCCAGTCCGAACCCCTCGACGCGCTACCCGGGAAGACATCTAGTTCGCCGCGAGCTGAGCTTCAGCGGACCGCAGCGAGAGGGTGAACTCCGCAGCATCAAGGCGCCGTTCACCATGGAGGAACTCGACGGAGTCGTACCGCTGGACCTTTTCTCCGAGTTCGACGCGGATCGTGATGATGTGGGCCCGCTGTCACCGCTTCCCAGCGACTCGCCTGCACCGGTTCCCACCCCTTCACCCGTTCCGGTTCCTACAGCTTCGGCAACCGCGACGCCACTACTTTACGCGATCTCGCCACCATGGCCCCTGACGATGTCGCTCCACGATGTCGAAGAGGCACCCGTCCGTCGTCCGTTGTTGGATACCCATCATGACCTCCTACACGATTCCGTCGATGCTGATCTTCTGATAGACTACATCCTGTCTGGTGCATGCTGATATTCATGGTTATCAGAACAGAGCTTTCCCACTTTGAACTTTTCGAACTTGGTCCGAATTTAGAACGTTGATTTGGATTGTTTGTTTGTCATACCTATATTATTCAATTTGTACTTTCATTACCATGTTAACGCTTTATTTGTTTGTATCTTGTTTCTTGATTACGTAATACAATTTGTCTATTTATCATACAGCTACAGAATTTGTTTACTGTATGTTGTTATTAGCTATTTATTATCCTTGCTAACTGACTTGATATCATGGTGTATGGTGGCCTATCCTATAAATTGTGTAAATATTGTACATACTGCTGTAATGTAAATAGTTTTTGTAGATCATTATTGAAAGAATCCATTAAATAAGCACTTCGATTTGATATTGTATTGTTCAGTTTTAAACTAGTACGTAATTTTCTTATAGACTTTTAGTTAGGGTTATATAAATATGGTGATGAAGATGTTGATGATAATAGTGATGTGATGCTGATGGTTATGAGGAGACATTTTCTGGGGGTTGTGATGAGGATGATGATGTTGAGATGTTGATCATTATGATGATGATTGGTGTGATAATTATGATTATGTGGAGGATGATGACTGCAGTGATGATATTTGTTTGTAGATATTGAAGATGTTGATCATGATAATAATGATGGTTATGAGGATGATGGAGATATTGATTTGACAATGATGGTCATGAGGAGTAAGAGGATGATGGTGGTTATGATTATGATGATGATGATTGATGTGATAATGATGGTAATGTGGAGGGTGATGATGATTACTACAGTGAGGATATTCGTTGTGATCATTCATACGATACATGGTGATGATGATTATGTTAACTATGTTGTGTTGGTGATAGTGCGATATAAAACATAGTGACTAGAATACAGTCAAACCTGTCTTAGCGGCCACCTGTCTATAGCAGCCAACCTGCCTATAGTGGCCACTCAAAGTGATCCCTTGCAGAGAAAAACAGTGTAATTGAACCTGTATATAGAGGTCACCTGTCTACAGTGGCCACATTTCTTGTCTCCCTTGGGTGGCCACTATAGACAGGTTTGACTGTACTTATGGTGGTGATGATAATGACGATGAAATTGTTGGAAATGATGGATATACGATGATAATGGTGATTATGGCAATAATGATGACAGTCATAATTTTTATGTCATGATAATCATAATGGTTTATATAACTATTTTTACCCAAGAAAAATGTGGAACGAGCAATAAACATTATAAATATGATATATTCGACCCATTACATATGCGAGTATATAGGGGACTCACGCACAATCAAACGATTTTAGAGAATACAACAGAGTGTGTTGCGGATAATTTTCTCAACACAAAAAGCAATGTCCAAACAACCTTTCAAAGAACACACCGGATTTTAAATGTAAAACAAATCGCATACAAAGTAGTCCCATACCAAATTTGATTTGGCTGTATAACAACCCCCTCACAGTTAATTTGGCCCCTTTTCTATTATACTGTTAATATTTGTTTTAATGTTGTTCATAATGTACATTGTACAGTATGTTTGCTTTTTGTATGAGATGTAATACTACTTTACTGTTAATATCTTTTTTAGTTATTTCAAACGCTGCAAATTGTCCGTTGCTCAACCATCCAAATAATATATTGCATCAAGGGCCGTATATTAACAAGCCATGTCTATATACGGCTCTGATTGTATCTATATATCTCATTTATCTACCTTTTCTCTTTCCCTACCTCCATTCCATTTTAGTCAAATCTCTTTCTTAACTATTCTGAACTGAAATAATTATAGATGTTGCTTTTCACAGATTATGATGAAACCATGGATTATACTAGTAGAATCCACAACGAAACCATTATGCTCAACTTGTGCACTGCTATATTTGTGAAGACCGCCCTCTATCGTATAGTATAAGTATAACAGTACTGTCTTCCTCGAAATTCAGAAATATAGGACTGGAAGATTTTGTCTGTTTAAAAGATTACCTCTGAATTCTGAATGATACACATGAGGATTATATTACCCATAGTACATAATTATCAGAGCTCAGTAACCTACTACTCAGTTACTAGATCAAAAACCTTGAATCCAGACATTTGGATATAACTCTTACGTAAAATGCTTTATAAAGGCTCTCTTTTCAATATGAGAATTATCACAAACACATACCGCATACCTCTGGAATAGCACTTTAATTGAATGATCCGAATTAGTTACATGTTCGTTCAACCTAAAATAACGTGGCAATTAATGTTGTATATAAGATCCTGATCCATTATAAAATATGTGTGCACCTGCGTTTTCTTTATCAGAACTTCATAGCAGCTAGTGGACTTCTAGAGGTATTTTCAATTATTTGTGTAAAATATTGTACCATACCTAATATTAATTACGTAATATGGGAGGGGTATAGATGTAAATTTTGATATTATAGTATTCACTCTTCACCATTCTGCCAAAATTTGCTCAATACTAACTTGTAAATGTTTGCTCCATACTGAGACTGATATGTGTTACGAACAAAATAGTATTGTTTTACTATAAGTATGTATTATGTATGTGGCCACCAAACCAGGTGCGGGAAAGAATTAGGTCCCCGTTGTTTTGTTTTTATTTTTTGTTTTTCAATAAATCGCTCTCCTTGAGCACGACCTCGAACAATTGGCCTGGGCTGTGATTTTTCACGTGACAATATGCTGTTAATTCAATTAAGGAAGCCGATTTTGCCTGATTTTTAGGTGTGAGTTCTGGGTGATGTGGAGGTGGGGGGGGGGGGGGGGGGGGCTGCAGCCCCCTCAAAAGGCTGGACATGATTCTCTATGCTACAGGGGCGTCGATCCGTTTTTGCGATTGGGGGGCGAAATTTGAAGAAAAACAATCCAGAGTGACCACTGAGAGAGCTAAAAGCCCCACATTGGCATGCCCGGAAGTTTTATTATGCGCTCATTGAAAGTGTCTTGATGGCTCGAAGACCTGACTTTGGGGTGCACCCACATTTGGGGACAATAATGGGGGTCCATGGGGCGGAGCAGGCGCGCCGGAAGCAGTTTTGGATTGGGGGGCAAAGACCTAAGGGGGCTCACGATTTGTTTGTGTAGGGGCTCATGCCCAACCATACTCACAGGGTTGCCAGAGGTAAGAGTGAGACATTGTGAGGGAGCGAAGTGACTGAGCGGGGGGAGGGTGTGGGAGGGGGTGTCCCCCTCCCACGGTAGGGAGCTTTTGCATTTTAAAATTTAAAATTGTGCAATCTGGTGCATACCTAGATCTGAAAATCGGGCTTAAGATTAACTGTATCTGGGAAAGCGTTTTATGATTTGATCGACCAGAAATTTTAAATATTTTTTTCACGAAGAAAACAAATAGTTGACACACTAATAAATATGCCACATTATGTATGATCCAACAACATAGCCTACAGTCAAGAATGAGTCCCGAGGGAGCGAAGCGACCGAGGGCTGGGGCAGAGCCAGAGGGGGAGGGGGTATCCCCCTCCCACGGGGAAGATTTTGCATTTATATACTTGAAATGGTGCAATCTGGTGCATACTTAGATAGGAAATTTGGAAAGCGTGTTATGATTTGATCGACCAGAAATTTTAAATACATTTTCACGAAGAAAACATATAATGGACACACTAATAAATATGCCACATTACCTATGATCCAACAACTTAGCCTACAACTAAGAATGAGTCCCGAGGGAGCGAAGCGACCGAGAGCTTGGGCAGAGCCAGAGAGGGAGGGTTTGGGAGGGGGTATCCCCCTCCCACGGGGAAGATTTTGCATTTATATACTTGAAATTGTGCAATTTAGTGCTCGTCACACAAGCAGCCAGAGCAATGCCAGCCTACACGGGAACTACGTGGCCCGATACAGAAAAAATACTCACCCCAGACCATACGCAAGTTACAACAAACTGAGATAATCTGTTTGCGCGCGAAGCGCGCAGAGAAAATGTTAAAATGGATGTATAAATTAGTTTTTGAACGTTAGAATTTACAAGGCTTATACGGTTTTTTTGGGGGGCGGGGGGCTTTTTTGGGGGGCAAAAACGCGTTTTGCCCCCCCCCCCCCCCCCCACTTTTTGGATTGGGGGGGGGGGGGGCGGCCGCCCCCCCCTGCCTCCCCACTTCTGGCGCCTATAGGGCGGAGCCCCCGGAAGCTTTTAGATTTCAGACATATGCAACTCCTATCATGGGTGTTAAAATTGTATAAAATAGTGAACCTACTCGTAACGTATTTTTAAAGGGCTTATATCGAGGAAAAGAATGAGCCTTGCATGAGATGGATCCACGTGATCCTGTATACTATAGAGCCATCGATATAGTCTAGGGCATTGGGCTCCCATGAAACTAAGCAAGGGCGTCAACAACTTCTCAAAAGTGGAGGAGAGACATTGCGAGGAAGCGAAGCGACCGACTCGGGGGAGGGTGCGGGAGGGGGTGTCCCCCTCCCACAGTAGGGAGCTTTTGTATATTTGGGCGTGAAATTGTGCGATTTGGTGCACACCCGAGACAGAAATTTCACGTAATATGAAGTATATAAGTATGGAACCAAACATACATAATGACAATGGGAGGGGGACAATCTCCTCCACTTTCAAATTTGGGGGACATGATATTCCAATTTGATTTGCGTTCAGCGCATATGGACCGAATTGACTGAAAGATATATTTCAGATTATTTTATTTTCTGTGACGGTGTGCTATCTATAGATGAGGGTTTAATAAACTTCGTTTGAGGTGTGCGTTTGAGAAATTACACATTTCGAAAGGTGAGTTCCCGCAACCAAAATGAAACTTGCAATATGAGAAACTGTATGCGCGCGAAGCGCGCGGCAAAAAAGAGATTTACAGTCCTTTTCAAACTAAAAAACGGCTATGATTGATAAATGTGTCTTTCCCCTCTTTGGCATTATATCACTCGATTTTTGTCTTCCTTATTTTCGGAATTATTGGGGGGGGGGGGGGGGGGGGGCGAAATGATATGTTCGCCCCCCAATATTTTTTTATTGGGGGGGGGGCGACTGCCCCCCTGCCCCCCAGGATTGACGCCCCTGCTATGCTATCTCAACATTAATAATGCACAGTTAGATTGTCCAATTTTGGAAGGAACACAAATTAAGTTAGAATCATTGATAAGAATATCGTGATGACAAACATAATTTAAAGGGGTAGTTTAGTTTTGGTAAGGCTGAACTTAAGTAGCCAAAACTGCACAGTAACAATATAAACTAATAGTTATAACTCCACCATGCTCAAAAGGTATACAAAATTACAAACGACTAAGTAAAAAGCCTGTTATCATTCAAAAAGAGCCATTAAAACACAAGAGGGCGCTTTTTAGAAAGGCATTGGTTTCAACCATTTTTCATAAAAAATTATGCATGTGATGTTTTATTGATATAATGGTTAAATAGCGAGATCATCAACAACTATTTAAAAAACGCTTTTGAAAATTTTTGAAAAAGTGAAAGCATTTTTTTTATTTTTTTCTAAAAATCATCTAATTATTTGGGCCCCAAATAATTATAAGATCAGATATATTTATTGATATTTCAGCCGTTTCTGGGTCGATGTTGACCAAATAAAGTTTATTCTGCCATTAAAATTGCATGTTCTCTCAAATTCGACACTCAGTTTTTCATTACCTAACAAAAAAATTGTGATGTGCAGCGCCCTCTCTACCAAAACTAAACTACCCCTTTAATGTTCACAATCAAATTATCGGCAATAAACATAAACAATCACAAGCAACCCCGCCCGGGCTAGCATCCACCCCCTCCAAATCGTATGCCAAAATATTATATTCGAAATGTAACCTGCCGGATGCCTCCTCCCCTCTCCCCTCCCCCCCCCCCCCCCCCCCCCCCATGCACTTGCCGTTTGGGGAATTCCCGACATACCCCTCTGCGCGCGATCGCGAATGCTCCGGCGAGCTCTGCTCCGAGCGCGCGCGCACGCGGCCGCTCGAAATTGTGCACATGATATGCATGCGTGCGCACTGGAATTAATTGCGTACAATGTATAGGCGCGCGCGCAATTGGTCTTGCTTGCGTGGGCTTGGTGAGGAACGGACTGAGCTGAGTGCTAATTTCTGGAGATATTCACTTATATTTATCTGGTAAGATACCTTGATTCTGTTAATCTTTGCAAAATACACCACATCGTTCGTTATCTGCTGTTTACATTTGTATGAAATTGTCTTCTTTAAAACCTAGTTTTGGAGCGATTTACTGTGAAGTAAGCTGTGCGAGTTGATCAATGGGCGTGTGCGACGAGAAATGCGATGAATGTTGGTAGTGGCCCCCCAGGGTTCCCCCGTGAATGCGTTGCGAGTAGCGGTCATAAACCGCCGCGCAACTTGCACTGGCAAATCCATGCATGCCGGTAGGACTGACTGCGATGGGCTGGGGCTCGGGAGCTGAGCTGAAGGCTCAAGCAACCATCGGAGCATGAATGTCAAAAGTAGAACGTTCGTTTAAAGGGATCTAGTAACTTTGTTAACCTGTGCAAAAAGTGATGAATGGTTGATACAATGTATATATATGGCGCTAATGAGGTTTCGTACCCCTTTTTTTTTTCTTTTTTTGTTTGTTTGAACGCTTTAAAAAGCTTTATTTGTCTTCAAACTCAGCTAAATTAGTTCGTATTACTCACTGCAAACCACATTAGCGCCATATATATTGTTGTTATCTGATATGTCCACTGGGTGTTGTGTGAAATTTCAAGTTAAATGGACATTTTATTATGGCCAAGTAATGAGCAAAAATGCAAAGACCAGAGTGATATTCACTACTCATTACACTCACTTTGTACATGGTTCGATGATCCAGTGGATAATTTAACATCTGAACAATTCAATCGTAAATATCTTTTTAACGAAAGGGAAATTTGAAAAACCGAAACCTGTCCCGTGCTTTTATTGTTAATAATAATACGAATACAACAAGGCAACTATGACTGAGGGAATTCCGCTAGAATTCCAATTGGATTTTGAGGATTTGGACAAAGTCCCTTTAAATTTGTGTGTAGCGGCAGAAGTCCTTTTTAATGACAGTTTAACATTCTGTAGGGACCCCATTCTACTAGTATGAGTATTTACCACATAATTTAGACAAGTTATTGCAAACATTTTGAACAAAAATAGTCAACGGTCAAGATACAGATTTTAAGACTCAAGAAATAATGTGAAGAAAGTTACTTAGCTAGGACTGTTTGACTGAAATGAATGGATAAAAGTAAGGTGACTGTTCAAATTGTAACTTAGACAGAATTGTAACATTCATATTTTAAAGTTTCAACCCTCTCTCCTTTGACTGTTGTTATTGTGGACTATCCGCCATAACATTTTGTGGATGTCACATTAATTAACAAGTTCATTCTAATTTGGTTTAGGATTGTATTATTTTGCATGGCCGCCAAACATGGCATGCGTGACTATAAGAACTGATGCTCTATATAAATTTCATAGAGCATCATTTCTTTTTTAATGCATGCCGTGTCGGGGGAATGCTTTGACCTTGGTAAAGGGAATGCATTTTTGTTTTTAAAGGCAAAAACGTTTTGCTTTTTTGTACAAAACATAGTAGGTTGTCGGTCACAGTCAAAAATGTTTTGATCTAACAATAAACATTTGGTCAAACAGTATGTAATAATAATGTTACATTTTTTTTGAAGGGTTTTACACAAAATTTCACACGTCATTCTTTTATTTAAATACTTCTAGTGAAAGCAAAAGTTTATCCAGATTTATTTGGACTTAAAATAAGATTATCTGTAGTGTTCTTCTCCTTCTAGGTATTGACATTAGTAAGACAACCCTTGTTTTAGTAGATCAAGATATTAGTTGTTTACTCAATGTTTTTTAAATAACAACTCGGGCTTGGGAAAATTCAGCTCTAGATACATTTAGTTAAAGACATCATGAGTAAATTTCCTATCTGAGTTGAACTTTGATGAGTAGGAGGCTACCGGAGTTAGGGGCAGGAAGCTGAGTGAGTCCGTAGTTCCTTCACATCCTTCTCAGCTCCTATCCTATCTGTCTCTCTCCTTGTCGGCCAAACAGTTTTCTCAGTGATCCGTAACGCCAGTGCCAAGCTCAATTACCCTTGAAAAGGTCAATGGAGGTCTAGTACACTGTAGTTAGCAGCGAAAAAATTAATTATTTTTTTCGGGGGCTCCATTTTCGGGGGCTACTTTTCCAACTTTCGGGGGCTACAAATTTCCGGGCAATTTTTTGAATTTCAGGGGCTACTAATAAACTATAATGCTGTAAGTGATCCTTTTAATAGCATTTGATCACAATCCAAACAGAAAAAAAAAAATAATAAATAAATTTTGGGGGCGAATTTGGGCATTTCGGGGGCGTATTCGCCCGCCGCCCCCGTGTATTTTTTTTGCTGCTAGTTAGTAAGTTTTAAAACTCTCCTCTTTTCTTTGTTTGTGGAAATTATGATTACTTCCATAAAAAGGAGATCAGCAGGCTACAATATTTGATCAAATGCCAAATTGTTCATTTAACCCGTTGCTTACGGGAACCGGGAAACGGGAACCTGTACAAAGTCTATAGGGGAATTATATATCTCGTAGTGAACAGGTTAACAGACTTTCTGACTGTTTGTTTTGCAGTCTTATTTATGTGCTGTTCTTGTACACTATGGACCCATGTTCACTGTGTGCAGTGTGCACACCTACATTGTAGTTATTTCTAAATTAATTCCATATTTGGAGAGCATTATGAAGGTGCGCTATATAGACCTTGTACTGTACTTGGAGCGACAAAGCACAAACTACGGGTCAGGACCCAATGCAAAGATATTCATGAGTAAAAACAATTTGTAATTCACAAAGTTATTTTATTTTGTCTCGAGGTAGTTCATTAATATAATCTGAAATGAATTTCCTCCAGATAATTTGTTAAGAATGCCTTCATAGTTCTCCTATTTGGGTTGTGTTGTCATGTTGTCATAAATTTACATTCAAAACTGCCTTTGCTTTAAGAGAAGACGGTTACACATGTCAGGAATGCTGGGGATAGTTCATTGCTTAATCAGTCTCTTTACCGGTAGCATAGCCAGGAGTAACCCCAACATAGGAACCTCAAATCCAGGGCTGCTTTGAAAAAGACTAAAGCAGTCCTCATTGGGGGGGGGGGGGGGGGAGCCGTCAGTCTGAAATTTAAATCTATGACTATCCATTTGTGAATCATTGAATGTCTTGCTTAATTTGCTTAATTAGTCCTTCATTAAGGCCAATTAGCTAATAATTAGAGTCAGAGGTGTGTACAGTATGTGGAGGGGGTTTAGGGGGGTGGGGGTAGTTTTGTGAGCCAGCCATTATTACATGTAGGTTAAAATTATCTTTTGACTGCTTGTTTGTAAACTACTCATGTGATTAGGTGTGGGAATGGGGGATGCCTGTACATACGTAGGAATTTCTAAATGATGGGGAGGACATTTGCCCTCCTACCCATCACCCCCTTGGCTCCCCACCAGCTGTCTGTAAGTGTGGGTGTAGGAATACATTTATTAAACCGAACCCTCGTTGACTTTCAAATTGGCAACATTTGGTATGTTTGTGAAGGAAATTTTGTTTTTTCTAAGGATATTAACTTAATCCGCGATAAAAATGTTGAAATTTGACTAAAAAAGTCTTTGAAAATGGGGCAAAAGTGAGCAGTCTCCAAGACTGAAATTCGCTCAACGATCGGCCTGAAAATCGTGACGTCATCGGTAGAACGGGCCCGGCCGATCAGCTGATCAAGCAAAGCAATGCGCGTGCATTATACGGCGTTGTGTATTGCTTTTTGATAATGTATGATCGAGCTGGACAGTTTTATTTCGAGGAAAATGGAGGAAAATACTCTCGAACTGAGTTTCGCAATGGATTTTCCGAAGAAGATGAAGAAGAGGACAGGAATGATTAATCAGACAGCGACAATGATGACGGGATTTGGGAGATTTTTGGCGCTAGCTCACTATTGTACCCGCACGGTGTCGGCACGCTACGCCGCTAGCTGCCCGTGACGCGCTCGTGAAGAGTACCATACAAAATACAAATGTAACGTACCCAAAATCAACTAAATCTTCGACCATTGCTCAAATTATGGTCATGATTTCAAAGAAGTTACACAGAACAGGTAAAAAAAGATAACTACTTTGAAATCATGACCATTATTTGAGCAATTTTCGAAGATTTAGTTGATTTTGGGTACGTTACATATGTGTTTCGTAGGATACTCTTCACGAGCACGGCACGGCCAGCTAGCGGGCCAGCGTGCCGACAACGGAGTGCGGGTTTCAATGCGCCCTTTCCCCCAGCATCTTCCCCGACAAACTGTGCATGGACATGGTGCAATTCGCTATACAATTGCCGCAGTCATACGCCAGATCGACAAATCTATCACTTTCATGGCCTCTTTGACATTATTATAGTTATATTTCACTGTCGGCTTAGAATGCCGACAGAGAAAAATACAATATAATGTCAAAGTCAAAGAGGGCATGAAAGTGATAGATTTGTCGATCTACCATACGCCATGTACCTTTTCCCGACTTTGCGACTCGAATTCAACTTTGTCGATACTGGCGAACTCGCGATTTCCACCTCAAAACCATGCCTGAAATCTTCACTTCCTTCAGACATTTCCACCATTCTCCGATTTTGCAGATTTCAGGTCGAATCTAACAAGAAAAATGATATTGACAAGGTCGGCGTTCTATTGATTGAGCAGGGCAGCATAACTCGCGCTCGCTGGACTGGGGGATCGTTGGGGGAGGCAACGGGTACCGCTCTACCATCGGCGGCCGTGGTTTGGGCCTATTCTACCTGTGACGTCATCAAATTTCTCTGCACCAAATCGCCGTCAAACGGCGAAAATCGGGGTTTAGAATAAGAGTTTACATTTGCTTTTAATTGTTTTCTGGGCGGTGTTAGGGCTTCAAAATTAACTTTTTCATGCTCAGTATGTTCTCAGCTTTCAGAAGAGGTACAATATGCATATTATAGGATCTTCATTGAGTTTTCGGTTTAAGGGTGTGTGGGGGGGGGGGGGGGAGGGGGGGGGGGGGGGAGGGGGAGACATGCCCTGCTTTCCTTCTCCCTAGCTCCCCCACTACCCTCTGTGTGTAGGATGCAGCCAGCATTCCAGTAATGTAGTTATCACTACAAGACATCAGGCCTCCACGCATGATCAGCGCACATGTTTTCATCACTTTCTTTTTCTAATAAACAAAGGGAGGTTCTATAAAGAGATCTAGTCATGTTTCGTCTCATGACTTGTGCTGTACGTTTTTAATAATGTAGACACTGTTGTAGAATTCTATTCAATGAAATTACTCAAATTTGTTTGTGGCTAGAAATTTAATTATTTGCAAAATTGGTGTTGGGCAAGTACAATTGAATTAATTGTCTAGATTGCTTGACCGATTGGGCAACTAAATGATAGTAAAAGCCAAGAGGGGCAAGTAAAATGTCAAAATGTAGGATTTTACTTGCCCGAATAGGCTGGTACAGGAAAAAAAAGTGAGTGTTAGGCTTGCTTTATGTTACAGGGCCGTAGACTAAACATTGCCATCGCCTGTATGTAGGTTGGTGACCCAGTCTGAACATTTGAACTGGCCTTTAAGAACACATTTCTACTGCTCACATCACACCATTTGGAGCAAGTCAGAGGCAGCTTGACGTGGGCTGGGAGATTAGTTCTCCACGTCAAGAGAAATCATAGACAGAATTCATCATGCTCAATGCATGCATGTATTTGACCCATTGCCTAAGCCTAGGGAGCCTGGTGGGCCCTGAATAAACTCTAGTAGATATAGGAATTGAAAACTTGAGTAGGGAACATGTTAACTCGATGTACATGACCTACCTCCCAAGGAGATTTTTCATTTAATCAGTGCTGTAAATTATCACAAGAGATCACACTGGCCCAGGGCCACTAAATTTGGGCCACTAAATTTGGGCCACCAAATTTGTTTGATATCACATTTAGAAGATTTTGATGGCTGTCTTGGATATCAAGTAGATATACTTGATTTCAAAACTGTTGTTTCGCTTTAATATGTCCATATGAATGGCAGTGTATATAGTTCTTGGTTCTTTGTTGTATTATGTAGTAGTAATAGTATACACGTGCTTACAGTTATGACTAGGGGCCTCCTTCATCTTTGTCAAGTAGGAATGCCAATTGGTCAAACGACGAGCAAACAGAGGTCAACTTGAACTGAGGGTTTGCACAGCAGGGAAGAAAGCCAGAAACATTACTTCCTACAGTGTAAGACTGTACATGTATACTAGTAACCAGTTTTCAAGTCAGACTCAGATACTCTCCTGTCTTGGGTACCTAGAATAGATACTTATTGATATCCTCATAATATCTTTAATCAGCTGGATGCCATATTCATACTCGTAGCAAAAGTTTGCCTGATCGCCTGGATTCCTGGAGTGGAAATCAGATTTAGGCCAGTACATTTTAGAAAACGATGCTTAGTAAATATCAGTTAGATCTGAATACCTTAGACAAGCTGTCAGGCAAGGGGCCCTTTTCTGATTTTGGGGGGCTCTTTGGGGGGGGGGGGGAAGGTATTTTAGGGGCTTTATTAGCAAGAGCTCAATACTGTTTATTTTTCACCCCGAGCTAGAGTAGTTTGGAAACAGTCCAGGGGGTGTTGCATAAAGAGTTGTGATTAATAGCAACTCAGACAAAATGTGCCTCTGAGCCAATCAGATGTGCGCATTTTCTGACTTACGATTAATTGCAAAGTCTTTATGCAACACACCCAGAATGGGTTAATAACCTTTGATGTTCTTGCACCATGCAATGCAATAAGTATGCTACGTTTACAAGTACAACATATTACATACATGCATGGATTTTATTGGGGGAGTAAATATAAATCCATAGTTACACATGCCCTACATGCAGTAACCCAGGCAAGCTACCCTTGAGCATCACTACATGCATGCTGAGTACAAGTCCAGGTGTAGTGGATTCGTAATTGATTTTCTGTCTGGCACGAGGACATTTCACTACAGCAGGGAAGGCGTGGTGGAGCTATGGGAGGCAAAGGGTAATTTCCCCCCCCCCCCCCCCCCCCACCCCATGGCTGCCTCCCCTCCCCCAGTATATAGCTGTTTTTCAGTCCCCCCTTCTTCTACTATGGTTACTACCCCCATTAAATAGGAGAACAATAAAGTAAAGGAATACATTCATAACACACTATTTGCTTGTAGAAGTTACAAGTAAATTTTGTCCCTGGTGACTCAAGAACTATCAAATGTTGGTCATCCAAACAAGAATTGTATACCACCCTCCCCCCAAAAAAAAGAAAAAAAAAAAAGAAGGTAAAATACATTACAACATTTGAATTACATACTGGCAATAGGGAAATGTTGGTTTCTCCAGGCCAGTACTAATCTTCAATGGCATAACATAATATCATTTTATTTGTGCACATGTATGCTGCCACACCCCCTAACTGCCTAAGGGCCTAAGGGCCCCTATTGGAACTCAAGAAACCCCTACTTGCCCCCTCCTTCCCTAGATCTTCTGGCTCTGCCACTGTATGCTATCTCCATGCACTGTACACACAGGTACTTCTATGTTGTCGTTCATAAAACATGGACATTACTACAAACATGTACGCGCTGTAATTCCTCGCTATGCTGGGACCATGATTGCGACCAGGTACTATTTAGGGGAACAGTTATTTGTTGGCAGCGTACATTATCTCAGTCAGTCAATGGGAGCGTATAGTATTGAGGGCTTTTCACACGGGAAGAAAAAAAAAGGGTCTTTGCCAATCAGGTTTCTGAAGAGGTATATTGTACCAATGTTTTCAGTTTCACACTGCCATTTTCATGCTTGCCAAATTATGATTTTATTTAAGTCATTATATTTTGCTTTTGAATATGAATTTTAACATTGACTGCACTAAACATATGTGGGCACCATTGCATAAAGAGTTGCAATAGATGGTAAAGTTGCAATTAATTACAAGTCAGATCATGTGACTAAATGGTTCAAATGTGCATATTTTCTGACTTGCAACTTCAAAATCGATTGCAACTCTTTCTGCAACAGCAACAGGGCCCTGGTATCTCTTAATTGAGATTGATATGTAGGTTTTAATCGTGTGAAATAGGCTCCTTTGCAGTTAGAGAAAGACAGATAGGGCATGCCTTCTGTACTTCACTTCTATTTACATACCGCAGACTGGCTAGCATTCATCATGCATGAACTTTATACAACCAGAGTTACAAGAAATTCTTAAAGGGCCTCCATTCATTTTGCTTTTGGTCTTTATACAAATTATAACATTGACTGCAAACAGATCTGAGATAATGGTCTTTATAGACGAATGATGTAGTTTTAATTGTGTGAAAGTGACACCTTGGCAGTTCTGGTGAAAGACAGACTGTCTATGTACACACCTCTGACTGTCTAACATCCATCATGCATGAACTATATGTCAGCAAGTTACAAGAAATTGGTAAAGGTTGTTGATAGGATTCGTAACTAAGTCAGATGCACAGTGTGGAATATTCATTTGATCTGCCATGCAGTGCGCGCAAACTATAATTCAAAATGGTGACCATGCAGGGGGGTGTTTCACAAAGATTCAAAGTTGAACTTAGAAATTATGGAAAGCCGTTAGTTTCTTTGAAACAATTTTATAAAATTTCTTTTAAAAGGCACAAAATGTTGATTCGAATCAATGATATTTTCTATTATCAAGGAGATTTCATGTTATTCATGCAACATTTATGAAAAGTCTAAAATTCTTGCTCTGTTGCTTTTTAATATATTGTATTCCAAGGCTACAAATGGCGGCTTTCCATAATAGTTAAGTCCAACTTAGAGTTAAGTTCAACATAGAATCTTTTAACATTCAGAACGAAAGCACAATTTGTCATTCATGATTAGTTTGTAATCGTCATTTTCCAACCTATCATTTTGATGGCTCCGAGCCGGCCAGCAGGCCAGAGAATATTTCGAGCCCTGCACGTGTATGACTCGGTACAACATTCATGAAGCCCCTTGTCTGTAATGTAATACATCCCATCATCTCCGTTTCTCTAAATGTGTTGAACCTTTATACACCACATACATTCATGTAACATCCATGATGCATAGTGGCGTTGCTACTGAGAGGGGGGGGGGGGGGGGGGGGGGGGGGGTTAAGGTGGGCATGTGTCCCCCTTTTATTTGACAAAATCAATTAAAACACACTAAGGGAACATTTAAACATAACAATAATACAGTATCATGCAAATACAAATATTTGAAAAATGAAACAAACAAACATATTTAGAGTGTGCCCCCAATTAGTCCGACCATGCTTTGCCCGTTGCCAGTTCCCAGCAAGGTATCCAGCCTGCTGCATTCTTTCATATCATCATGAATGCTCAACATTGATCGCTGATGGGTCACTCACTGACACATGAATTGATTTATATACAAGCCTCCAGCCCTCCACACTAACGTATCTGTACTGGCCTGTTTGGGTAAGTAATATGTACTAAAAATGTACTTGCCCTCTTAAAGGACAATGAAATCCAGACAAATTGTTGTATGCACTATAAGACACTAAATATAATGAATAGTCCCTGAAAATTTGAGCACAATCGGTCAAGAAATAAGAAAACTATATGGCTCTTTGAAAAGAGCCATGTATTTCTTCAAGTGACTCAAATTGGCAACGCACTCTGGCAAAGTTGTGGACAACTCCCCATACATTTTGTACACAAAATTTCCATTTTGTTAAATTTTCTAAAAATGTATGTTTACCCTTCGTTCGAGTTCAACATATGTTTTGTAGAATGCTTTTACACATAACATATCATGAGTTGGGGGAATGAACAAATGTGACTATGAAGAAAACTGTAAAAATGGGAACTTTTGTGTACAAAACATATGGGGAGTTGTCCACACACTTATCAGAGTGCGTTGCCAATTTGAGTTCCCCATAGGAATAAATGGACATCTTCAAAGAGCCGTAGTTTTCTTGTTTCTTGCCCGATTATGCTCTAACTTTCAGAGATTATTCCTTTTAATCTCCTCAAGACTATGAAAGCAACATTTTGCTTGGGTTTCATTCCCTGGGGGGGGGGGGGGGCCACTCGAATTATTTTTTGACGGGGGTGTGCCGCACGGAAATCCGAAATAGGGGTCTTAAGAGCTGACTACAAGCACAAAATATAGGGTCTTTGGAGCTACAAAAACCCTGAAACGGGAGTTAAGGGGACTAAGGAGCAGACTAAAACTACCAAATACGGGCAAAATACATGAACTTGGAGCTACCAAAGACCTACGGAAACCCTCAAATGATGGTCAAGGAGCTGACTAGAAGAAGAATAATGGACTTGAGGCTACTTAACTACCTAGCCAAGTCATTCCGGGGGTCTATGGAGCGGCAATTTTTGAAAATCGGGTATCTTTAGAGCGGCAATCGGGTGTGAAAACGGGGTTCTTTTAAGCGGCACATACCCGTCTTACATTATACATGAGTGCCCCCCCGGGGTTTCATTGCCCTTTAAAGGGACTAAGTAACATTGTCCAAATACTCAAAATACAATTGTAATTCTAGCGGTTCCCTCATACCTTGTTGTATTCGTATTAACAATAAAATCATGGGACAGGTTTTGGTTTTTCAAATTTCCCTTTCGTTAAAAAGATATTTACGATTGAAGTTTTCAGATACATGTTAAATAATCCAACGGATCACGAAAACCGTGTACAAAGTGAGTGCAATGAGTTTGTGAATATCACTTTGCATTTTTGCTCATTACTCGGCCATAAAATGTCCATTTGACTTGAAATTTTCACACAATACCCTGTGGACATATCAGATAACAACAGTATACATTGTACCAACCATTTATCACTTTTTGCACATACATGTATCAACAAAGTTACTATCAACGAAAAAATTAATATTTTTTATTTCGGGGGCTCCTTTTCGGGGGCTGCTTTTCCAACTTTCGGAGGCTACTTTTATTATCTCGGGGGCTACAAATTTCTGGGCTATTTTTCGAATTTTAGGGGCTACTATTAAGCTCTAATGCTGTAAGTGATCATCTTATTTTCATTTGATCACGATCCAAACAGAAAATCCAACAAAAATCCCCAAAATAAAAAAATAATAAATAAAATAAAACAAAAATAAAACAAATTTTGGGGCTACTTTTTTTCTTTTCGGGGGCTCTTTTGGGCATTTCGGGGGCGAATTCGCCCGCCGCCCCCGTGTATTTTTTTCGCTGGTTACTAGATCCCTTTAAAATGAGATTTACTCATATGAAATTACAATGTTATTTTGTAGTGGAACAATTATTTAGTTGCCTGATCGGGCAAGCAAACTAGACCATTATTAAAGTTTACTTGCCCGACATCAATTTTTACTTGCCCCGGTCTAGTGGACAAGTGCTAGTGTCAAGCCCTGCCATATATATAGGGATCCAGTCTAGAACTGTTACTTTCAGCCTAAATCTAGAAAATAAAAGGTGATCACATTGAAAACCAATAAAGTAAACTAGTACTCTTTTCTTTCTTTTGTAAATATCATGATTATAAATGTGACTATTAAAGGGATGCCTGTAAGGTGTCTTACTCCACAAAAATTACTTGGAGCTTCCTCGTTTCTCTTATAATAAAATAGGGTTAGATTTTTTCAAATGCCCCTTTAGTATGATGATATCTATCATTCAGCTCAAAAGCGTTAATGAATGGTCATAAACCTCATAAACGTCCGTTGTAAAAGCTGACGCATATTTTTGCTTTTTTAACCAGAAAAACAGTGTTCTTTTTCAATGCAACTTTCACACATCATTCGGACATATCTTACAATGATTTGGTACAAGATTGAAGTCTCAAATGTCATTTTGGGCAATATCTGACACTTTAATACAGGTGCACCTTTAAGCTAATCCAAAGCTAATTCTGTCACCTACCAGAATGTAGCAAGTGAACATATTCGAGTTCACCCCATTTGCCATTAACCCAGCATAACAAAAAGTACCAAAAATGAACTAAAATAATCAGAATAAGATAAAGTGGGTCTGAATTTCATTGATTTTAGTAAATTCTTAAATCTTAATTTCATCTATAGTATAGGACCCTGTGTGCACAAACGTTTAGTAATCCATACTATGACTTACCAATGCACCAAGTAAGTGCACTTAAATGCATTTATACATTTTATACTGTAACATCCTTGCAATCACATTATAGTAAATTTGAGTGACAAATATGTCATTTTAACTCTTTAACTCTTTAAGTTCCTAGAGAAAGTGTGTACAACCATTAAGTAAAAAATACACAGAGGTCCTGAAAGATGTACCCATATATCATTTGTGTACAAATTTGTCCCTGGATGGAGGGAAGTGTGTGGGAGGCTTCAGGAAGCTCACAGAAAGTCTGGTCTTCCTCTGTGATGACATCACCTCATCGTAATCCCTATATCCTCTGGAGCAAGGGGGCTGGGCTGTGGGGGCCTGGCCTGGGAGAGAAGCTGGGGGTGTGTTTCACAAAGCTCCCAAGTCTAACTTAAAGGGACTTAGTAACATTGTCCAAATCCTCAAAATAAATTGTTCACTCTAGCGGTTCCCTCATACCTTGTTGTATTCGTATTAACAATAAAATCATGGGACAGGTTTTGTTTTTTCAAATTTCCCTTTCGTTACAAAGATATGTACGATCAAAGTATTCAGATAAGAAAAACTCCGGGCGAGTTTTTCTTCTGTGTACAAAGTGAGTGCAGTGAGTTATTGAATATCACTTTGCATTTTCGCTCATTGCTTGGCCATGCAATGTCCATTTGACTTGAAATGTTCACACAATACCCTGTGGACATATGAGATAACAATAATATACATTGCATCAACCATTCATCACTTTTTGCACATGTAAACAAAGATACTAGATCCCTTTAACACTTAGTTGGACTTAAAGGGGAATTCCACCCCAGAAATGTGATGTTTGCTATAAAATGAAGTGAATATGAAGAATCATGATCGAAAATCTGAGCCAAAACGGTAGAGCAATAAAAAAGTTATGACAGGATGAACTTTGCTCTGATTTTTAGTATCGTTCGCAATTGCTATCGATCGTGACGTCACTTGCGAGCTGCAGCCATTTTGACTTCTACATGGAAATTTTACAAAATTTAAATTTTCTTCATAACAAAGCAAATTTATGAGCTTACAAATTCCAAAGAGGTTGGCCCATCGATATTCTTCTATGAATTCGTGAAAACAAGCAGAGAAAATTTATTTTTTAGCAACGAAAATGAGAAATAAGTGTATTTTCATGTACTAAAGCCATGGCGAGTTGCTCGTCAATGATGTTGCATATGGCGGCAATTTTGAAACGATCGCTCATTACTACATGATGTTCAAATAGGTATAACTCCCGTGTTTCTTGTCCGATTTTGATCAAATTTTCACCAATTATGCCTCTTATTCTGCTTATTCAAATAACGAATAGTTTTATCAGGCCCGGAATACCCCTTTAACAATTATGGAAAGCCATTTGAAGCCTGGAAATAAAACTTATTCAAAAGCACAAAATGCAAGCATTCGAAACTGCCAACAAAAATGTATATCAATTATTTAAAGGCTCTTTGATTATAACAAAATTAACTGATTTTATGCCTTTTCAAAAGAACTGTTTCAACAATTTTACAAAGAAGCTGATGGCTTTCCATAATAGTTGGGTCCAACGTAGAGTTCAACTCTGTATCTTTGTGAAACACCCCCCTGGATTGGAAAAAATGTCCACTGTTTCTACAAGTTACAACCATCCCCTACATGTGTAGATTGGAACATCCTTTATATCAAGTACTGTGGGACCTTGGCAATGACCATGTTATAATGTAGCACTGGGTATTGTGTTATCAAGGTACAGATCATATCAAGGGTATGGACCAGCAAAATAGCCTCGTTTTTAGAAGGTTTTGTTAATATATTCATATAGCGCAGCTACTATACCCTACTGCGCTTATAGTATTATTTTTACCCAAGGATGGCCATCAGGTACATTTTAAACCGACACAATGATATTGCATAGTTTCTCAACTCCCCGGGGAGCATACTAGCCATGCTGCCAATCATGGCGCGAAGGCTAATTAACACCGGACCATGGTACCCATTTATACACCTTGGTAGAGAGCAGCAATTGTGGATTAATTGTCTTGCTGAAGGAAAAATGCAGTGGGCATACACAGGGTTCAAAATTTGGATCTCACGATCGGAAAGTGCGCGCTCTACCAATCTTGCCACACCATGTCTAGGGGCACTGATTTTCCGTTTCAAAAAAAGGCCTTTTCCGTTTCAGAAAATCTGGAATTCCATTTTTACCTGCCTGAAAAACGGAAATTCCGTTTTGCCATAGACTTTGTACATGTGAAAAACTGCAAATTCCGTTTACATAGAACTCCATACAAAATTCAATGAGTAGGGTAAAATCATGATTTTCACCCACAAATCATCAAAATTTGGGGGGAATGTGTCATGCCTGATATCAGGAAGGACTTACCACAGGCCAGAGGCAGAGAGTAAATATCTTTAACATTTATTCATTAATGATTAAGGCTGAGTTGGTTCAGTCCGTCACACTGGTTCCCGACCGTCACCATCGGGTCCCGGTTTCATTTTTTTCGGAACGGGCTCCGAAAAAGAAAAGAAAAAAAAAAAAAAAGATTTTTTTTTTTTTTTTTTTTTTTTTTTTTTTTTTTTTTTTCCGTTTCAAATGGTCAATTCCGCGATTTTCCGCGATTTTCCGCGATCGCGGAAAATCCGTGCCTCTACATGTCCACGTGGCTCTTTATAATGAGGTTTCACTGTATATATATTCCCATTGGATTTGGTAAACCCCTCAAACAAAAATTGTGTATAAAATGTGATATGGCCAAACCCTTCACTTGTCGGTACAAATCAAAATGTAGGTTTCCATTCAATTTGAAAGGCCTCATCGCAAGCTTTTGTTTGATGCTTTGTTCTAAAAAATTGGTTCATATAAAGATATGATTGTTTCAATTTTTACAAACATATCTAGGTCTTTTACATACATTGTGTGAACTTAAAATGCCCATTTCTTCAAAACATGAATTACCGACAAGTGCAGGGTTTGGCTATTATATCCAGTCACAAATTTTTCCCTCGACAATGTAAAAGAATATCACACTACATGTAGATGTAGTACATGTGAACTCATCTGGGAACGTAAAATGTGGATTTAAAAATGCCTTATAATGGGTATCGTTGCCATTAAATGTGAGCTCTCAAAATATAAACTTTCCACTTGTATGATTCCTGTGTATCCTACATTGTAAGTTGCCTTTTCAATCGTGTTTGTGGTTGTGCTCCACATACTTGGTAGCTCTTATGGTTTTATTATGCTCTTTTGTTGGAATTGAATAGGTGAACAAATGAAAAGAAACCAAACCAAATGAAATGAAGCAAAACGTGTACAAATTTCTTACAACATTTTTATTTCCCAATTTGTTGTTGTTTTCAGGTACAAATTTTGGAGGGGTTTATCAGCAGGGCAGGCCTACTGACATTGACTTCTCACACAAAGAAACTGAAAGAGGTAAGAACAAATCTTAAATGCATGTATATTGAAATGTGGTGCAGAGGATTGCGCCCCCGTCTTTCAATGTGAGGGTCGTGGGTTCAAGTCCTACTATCCACTGTACCATTTGTCCTTCAGTAAGGCACATGATGCATTTACTGCTCTCCACCAAAGACCAAGTGAAGTGCATAAATGATACTTACTCTCTGGAACTGTGAGGGTGTGTGAGCGCATGTTTAACAGGAAGCTAGAATGATCCCCAGGCAGTTGAAAATGTGCACATAAAGTGCAGAGTAATTGTGGATAATGGGGTAACGATACTACAGCGCCCTTGAGTCGATATTGATAAATACTCTGTACTTTTAGTTACTATTTTAGCATCATGAATGTTTTTTTTTATTGCAATTTCTGTCTGAACCTCCTGAGTTTCTTCCATGATACTGAATCTGTGTTATTATTTGGGTACTACCAAGGTACTACTGTCATAATTCTTTGATTAAAGGTAACTATAAATTCAACCACCACAGTAAATTATTAAGTATACTGTACAGGCCAACGTGTGTATTGATTTACACACACACACTGACCCTGCACTCTGCAGTTTGAATTAGACTATTCAAACATTTTTATCAGTCAATCAGCTTCTGGCTATTTTGGTTGAGATAAGCGAGCAATCCTGGTTGAGATAAGCGAGCAATCCTAAACAATCCCGGTTGACATTTACCGCTCATCTCTCATCGTATACGTTTTAAAACTCAGCCTGCTGTCTACGATGTGCTCTAGCTGTACCGCTGATACGTACATTACCATTCTGGTGTGTGTCGTAGGCAATTCATAGACAATGCATGGTTTTGTGGTTGATTTTTGTATGCTAACATAAATGCATTATAAATCTATGTACACTGTACAGCCAGGAAATTGTGCAAAATAGCAAGTAAATGGTCATTACTACACAGTGCTCTGTACAGTGTGCACATCAAGAACAGTGCATGAATGTTGAATGAGATAATTGATGTACATGTATACAGGTAGATGGTTGCAGTTGCCAGATGGTAATTTGACCGACTTCATGTTGTGCGTTCAACTCTTATGTCGATCATCACAATAACATTTACACATTGTAATATTTAAATAATTTAATTAATTAATAGATATATTATTTGTACATATTTTATATATTAGAGAAACAAGTCAGAAAATTGCCAAGCAGATCGAGCTACTACTTAGTGCAATTAATTTATCTTTTGTTTCATACTGTTATTTTTTTTTGGGGGGGGGGGGGAGGGGGGGGAGGGGAGGGGGGAGGGTGGGGGTGGTGGGTGGGGCCAATACATTTTCGGCTCGGGCAAGTCAAATTTGAAATGTCATGATTTGACTTGTCCGAATCTAGGCAAGTAGAAAAAAGTTAGTGTGGAAGCTTTGATAATTGACATAGATCCGGTTGTTTTGTTTTTGTGGGAGTTGTTCTTGTACATGTGCAGGAAACTATACAGGGTGGCCCAGAAATAACGGAACAGGAAACTTGCCATTATGAAGAAACGTACAGACTAGGTTCACTTGATAGATAATATTTTGAAAGTAAATTTGATATTAAGAACAGTTATTTTGGTCAAGTATTTTTTTATTTAGGGCGTTGTAAGTGACACCATGTCAGGGTCGAATTTGTGTAAATTTCTAAAAAAGTCAGCGCCTGATAAATAGCCATTCATGCCCACCATAGGACCAAGTAGCGATCAATACAAATTATTTTGTCCATGTGTATTCAGCTGTAAAACTGATGTCGACTACTAGTATGCGAAGGGGCATGAATGCACATGGACAAAAGTATTCGCATTGATCACTCCTTGATGCTATGACTGGCATGAATTGTTATTTTTCAGGCACCGACTTTCTAGAAATTGACAAAAAGTTGACCCTGACATGGTGTCACTTAAGACACCCTAAAACAAAAACTACTCGACCAAAATGACTGTTGTTGGTATCAAATTTCGTTTTAAAAGATTATCTATGCAGTGAACCTAGTCTGTATGTTTCTTTATAATGGCAAGTACCCCGTTCCGTTATTTCTGGGCCACCCTGTATATCATCCTCAGTGATCATGATGACTTTTACAAGTGACACTGATAATAGTGTTAAGTCACAGTGTAATTGTTGCAGTTCTAATTTGCTAGAAAGCTCCCTTGGTTATGTAATATCCCTTCAGGTGATAGAGGGTATGTTATCAAAGAGATTGAATACTAGAGCATAACATGTACATAGATACTTTATTTCCTTGAATGGTGTATCAAAATCATACTTATGCGTGTGTATATTGTACAATACATGTACTTGTGGATGACCATTGAAATAGAAGACCTGGCAAACAAAAGTAGTGCACATTACTGATGGGAGTCTTATTTCAAAGTTGTCTGCAGTATAACTTATTGATTTCAAGTTCAACTTCATGTAAGACATGATTGATCATAAAGATCACACAACCTTTTAATCCTGCTGAGGGCTGGCTGTACGCATGTACAATAAACATGTGTTCAATGGTTCAATTGTTCATTGGACTTGGAGCAGCATTCATCAAATATTTACAGCTGTAGTTTACATTATAAACTAAAAAAAGATTTTAACAGAAAAATATTTACATGAAATTTGGGATGTAATTTAAGCTAGCAAGTCTAATAGACTAATGTAATGTTACAAATTAGCTGTCTCATTTTCTGTATTTTCAAATGCGGATTCTTCACTCTCTTTGTATACCATTGCGAACAGGTGAATAGTGTATAGTACCATCTAAGGGAAACAAGAAAAGTGGCCACTGTACCCATGTGACCTCTATAGACAGGTTTCATAACATTGTTTTTGTTTTTAATGCAGGGGAGTTGAGGGCGACTAATCACTATATCTATAGTATTTAGGCAGATTGGCTGCTATAGACAGGTTTCTATGTTCTCAAATCTGTGTACATGAAGGCGAACTTGAAGCTTGCAAACAGTCCCATGTCTGTCATGTTGCTTACAAGTCTGACTGGAGTGAGGTTCATGCTCTTTGTAACACTTCTTCTTCGGTTCATGCAAGGAGCTGTTAAAGTGATCCATTAACCTCATTTAGAGTTTTCCAAAAATGATTTGACTTAAATTTAGACATCAATCATATTACCAATTTCATTGTAAGATTCTTCTGAATGTGGTGTAGTAGGTAATTGATATTTTTCAAAAGAAACACTGTTAATCTCGTAAAAACAGTGATCATTTGGGTCATATTTTATCACCGCTGCCCATTCATTTTTTACTACAGTCAAAGAGAGTTTCTGGAACTCTTTTCATTCAAAAATCCAAACCCATTTCATTCCTCTGTTACTGCATATAAGCCAAACAACAAGGTACAAGAGAAATGTGAAATCTCCAAGTGATTTTGATTGAATTTGACAAAGTTCATGGATCACTTTAAATAAACTTCTTGGTTCGTGCTAGATACAAGTAAATTCTTCTGCCTTGGTCTGTTGGTTCATGCAAGGAGCTATTAAACTCATTTGGTTCATGTGGGATGCCCTGAATACCAGGCGGTGTGTGACCCCTGAACTATCTGTCTGAGGGCACGAGGCGAATGATGGGGATCTTCAGCTTCCTATAGATCTTACATACATTAGATCTAGATGCAAGCCTCCACACTTACTTTTTTCTGTACTGGCCCAGTCGGACAAGTAAAATCATACATTTTGAAATTTGACCAGCCCCCAATACATTTACTTGCCCTCTTACATGTACTTCTAGATACCTGAGAATAACACATGTATGGATTACATGTTCTTAATGTAGTTGAACAATTATTTAGTTGCCTGGGCAAGCAAAAATGTTACTCGCCCAACACCAATTTTTTTACTTGCCCCGGGCAAGTGGGCAAGTGGTAGTGACGAGCCCTGATCTCATCTATGATGTACTGTATATCAGTGCCATTAACTGTTTTATGCCCGGCGCAGACAGAGCCGACTCGACCCCGATCCGACTGGTTTTCATCCTGACTAACTCAGTATGCGCTGCCTCACGACTCCGGTTTTTCCACTCAAGTGCCAGACGGAGTTCATTCGAGGCCGATCCAACATGTTGGATCGGCTCCGACTGAGCGAAACTGACTCTAGCCTGACTGTAAACCAGTCGGATCGGGTCGATTCGGCTCTGTCTGCGCCAGGCTTTAGTGCCACATTGAATTGCAAGAAGCTAATGGACAGGGTTTTGGACAAGTTAGTATGATTATTTTATTCCAATATTCATCACAATGAACATATTTACGATTTTGGTTTCAGCTAACCATTTTTGTTCATAACATTCCAACAAGGAAATATTCATGAATACATTATGTTCTAAATACTGTAGAATGACCAGATACATGTAGAACTGTAATAATATCAAAGTGTTTAGTATATGTCCCAGTAAAAAAAAATACACTGGGGCTCAGGGCGAATTAATGTAGCCCTGGAAATGCCAAAAAGAGCCCCCCCCCTCCAAAAAAAAAATTTGCATAGAGTTAACTGCAAAGCACATTTTTTAGTGACATTTTCATACAGGTAAACTTGAATTACATGTACATGTAAGTAGCCCCTGAAAAATTAAATTTTCCCTGTTATATTCACTAAAAAAAAAAAAAAAATCGCTTGGAAATGGTGACAAGTTCACTAGCACTCAGTACATTGGCATTTGTTTATGAGAGAAAAAAGGTAAACAAAAGCTAACAGCCCGTTTGTCTGTGAAAGGAATATTTTTATTTGTGTAAATATCCTGAAATATAACACCTCTATTAACATTTATTGTAGAGTTGTTGAAACATTATATTGCCCGTTTTGGGGTGATAGGTTACCGTTTTTGTAATTAACCTGAAATATGACAGCACTATTACATTTTATCGTGGAGCTGTTGAATTGAAACAATATATATTTAGGCACATTGGCATTGACATACATTTTTTTATTTAAAAAAAAAGGTGAAATAATGCTATTATCAATTACCACCCGTAAGTCGGTTATTGGTTACCATTTTTGTAAATAACCCCAAATATTCAGCACTATTAAAGTTTATTGATTACCCGATTGTGGTGACATGTTACAATTTTTGTAAATAACCCGAAATATGATAGCATTAATAACATTTAAATGGCAAAGCTGAACTGAAATAATATATGACAGGCCCTACCAGTAACACTTGTTCAGTGTCTGGAATTTGATAGATGACGCCAAGTACCTCTTTCAGTTTCACTATTTTAATCCTTATTTCTGTTTGAACTTTCTTAGTAGAAAGAACTTGAGGAAGTAATGCAGTTTCCTCTTACAAACCACACGTTTCCTGCTCCTGGTCATTGGAAACTAGACAAATAGAAAAATACTCAATTAAAGGGATCTAGGGTAGGTGTAAAGCATGTGTGCATTTCATAAGTAGCACTAGCACTGCCTGAAATGCTACCTGGGGAGTTGAGAGAGTGCACAATAAGTGCTGGATTGATTGTGGGTGGGTATACTCCATTAAAGGGATCTAGGATGTGGTTTAAAGGGATCTAGTAACTTTGTTGACATGTGCAAAAAGTGATGAATGGTTGGTGCAATGTATATTGTTGTGATCTCATATGTCCACAGGGTATTGTGTGAAAATTTCAAGTCAAATGGACATTGTATGGCCAAGTAATGAGCGAAAATGCAAAGTGATATTCAGTAACTCACTGCACTCACTTTGTACACGGAAGAAAAACTCGCCCGGAGTTTTTCTTATCTGAATACTTCAATCATACATATCTTTGTAACGAAAGGGAAATTTGAAAAACCGAAACCTGTCCCATGATTTTATTGTTAATACGAATACAACAAGGTATAAGGGAACCGCTAGAATTAATTATTTTTTTTGAGGATTTGGACAATGTTACTAAGTCCCTTTAAGCATTATATGTACACTTCTTAGGACTGGCACTGGCTGGAATGCTACCCGGGGAGTGGAGACGGTGCTGGGTTGATAATGGGTTTATTATAGATACTCCATTAAAGACATCAGACTAGGGTGTGTGTAAAGTTTAGCTGGATTGATTGTGGGTGTGTAAATATTCCATTAAAGGGATCTATGGTGTGTGTAAGGCTTGTGTGCACTTGTAAAATAGCACTAGCTGTAATGCTACCTGGGGAGAGGATATAGTGCACAGTACTTGCTGGGTTGATTGTATGTGTGTATACTCAAAGGGATCTAGAGTGTGTGTATAAAGTATATATAAATATATGCAATTCTAAAGTAGCATTGTCTACTGGAATGCTGCCCGGGGAGTGGAGAGAGTGCACAATAAGTGCTGGATTGATTGTGGGTGTATATACTCCATCAAAGGGTGTGATTAAAAGCATGTGTGCAATTCTAAAGTAGCACATTAAAAAAAATAAAAAAAATTGCACATTCAAGAGATCCATGGTGTGTGTTAACTGTAAAACATGTGTGCACTTCTAAAAATGCACTGGTTGGAATGCTACACAGGGAGTGGAGAGAGTGCACAGTATGTGCTTGATTGATTGTGGTTGTGTAAATACTCCATCAAAGGGTGTGATTTAAAGCATGTGTGCAATTCTAAAGTAGCACTGTGTACTGGAATGCTAACTGGGGAGTGGAGAGAGTGCACAATAATGACCAATTACAGAGTTGAGATAGAGCTGTATTCATGTTATATGCGTATGTAAATATGTGTACAATGTATATAATGACCAGTTTCACAGTCCTGAAATATTTGCAGCATAATTATGTATATTTAATAATTTGTACATTACATGTATATTTAATAATTTGAATTTAACAATCCTTCAGGCATGCTCTGGAGGAGTTGCAAATGAAATCAAATATTTGGGCACAAAAGAGTCAAGTACATGGATGTGGTTTTTATTTGGCCTCGGATATACAAAAGTACTGTTCATAAGAGTATTTTAGTAAATGCAAGGTTCAAATATTTAGTGTAATAGGCCAAAGTACACAGTTCATAATTGGGTACCTTGCCAACTAATTATGTTTATAAATTTATGTATTTGTGGAAATCTGGAAATATTACTCATTGCAAACCACAAGTTGTTTGCGCAATTCAAAACTATTTCCCGATTTCATTATTATTTGATTAGTCTCTAAAAGTGCTGTTATTTTAACAGCCACTTACTGACTCCATTAGTGGGTAATGAATGGCCAATTTGTCACCCATTTCTGTTTACTTTAGGGCCTTATGAACGAGGCCATCTGATTTTACAGATGAATGATTTTACGTGTGTTTGTATTTCTTCTTCACGAAGCGCAAACTTTTGTTACTAAACTTGACTGCATTCTGACACAAAGATCGTGAATTAGTGATTACCAAAAATCACCAGATCCTGCTTTCTGGCCTCTAAAAGTGAAAGAATGTTTTACCTGACCAATTTTGACTGCAAGGAAATAACAGTTGATTTGCATCATTGCATGAAGGTTACTCTGTTAAAGGGGACCACCACGCAAAGAACAACACAGAATGATATGTTTCGGTACTGTTGTTTGATATTAGATAAATGCCCAACACTTTGCAAAGGGTTGTGTAATGATAAACAATACATTTAATCACCAAAACTCATGGAACCAACAGTGCCCATGGTTCCGTAAGCGCCAAACATTTGCGTGTTAGCCAATTCTTTTCACACGTATATTTTGGAGACAATAGAATCACAGATGATGCGTTCGCCCTAGACAAAGAATATTATTTTTGGGTGTCGGTTCCCTTTAAATGCGTTTTCAGTTAGTCATTGCTTTTGCCACGCCCACCTCTACAAGTATGTACTACATCATATGTAGTGTCCTTTAACACTGCTCTACAAAGTTCTACAGGCTTGTTTGTTTGACGTTAAACTGTACTGTACATGTGTACTCATTGTCCCATCCCACGCAAAGCTAACACATTTTTGTTTATGTCCACGGAAGGATTAGTTTTGTAATTGAATTGATTGTGCTTTGCCTGCTAGCTTCATTAAACCAAGGGGAGGCATTCAACGTGTCAGACTGATTTAACAGAGGTTAGTGCTTAAAAACATTTCAATCGCAAGCCTCAGTTGTCAAATTTTGACACCTTTTGTATACAAGATAGAGCTTTTAAATTTTTAAATTTTTTTTACTAATGCATGAAGCTTTGTTTTACAATGTACCGTCCATTGTAATAGGACACATTTTCTCAAATACTAAGTTTGATTGAAATTGTAATATTCACATTAACTGCAATGTAACTTTTTACAAAACATGACAGTTTTAAAAAGCGCATAGGGACATGCAATTGTGCTTATGTGTTATGCGGTACATATAAAAGTGTTTTATTATTATTATTATTATTTAAAGAACATTTTTACTTTTTATTCATGGATTGTTAGGTAAATATCATGTTCGTTTTTATTACGTTTTGCCAATCAATTATAAAAGAGTTGTTTTGTCTTTTTATGGATGCTGAACATTTGATTTTAATATTTATGGATAGTTTTTCAAATAACCACTTTGTTTTGATTATATTTACTGTTTATAATTGCCAAACAATTAGGAATTTTGTTGTCTTTTTATATTATGTATACTTAACACTTTGATTGTAGTATTTATGGATAGTTTTTAAAATAACCACATTGTTTTGATTACATTTACTGTTAATTTTTAGCCAAACAATTCAGAATTTAGTTGTCTTTTCATGGATGGTGAGCATTTTGATTTGTATTACTTCTGGATAATATGGATTATTTTTTAAATTACCGGTACCATTAAAAAAAAATGACTTGTATTGTTTACATTTTGCCAAAGAATGAAGGATGTTGTTGTCTTTTGATGGGTGCTGAAACCTTGTAATTCATATTTTGTTGCAATATTTTTCATGTAAATTACCACTTGATAACATGTACGTCTTAAAATAGAGTACAGTCAGTTGTGATTGGTGATTTATAAATTAGATTCAGTTTACAAGCATTCTCTGTAAGTTTACTTTCTTTTTAAGCAATTCTAAACTTTGCAAGTGCAAAGTATAATTATTTCAAGGAATCACTCCTACTATGTACTTTCAATTTGTCCTTAATAATTAACTTAATAATATGTGACCGGCTAATATAGCAAAATCCGGCACTTGTCAGTAATTTATGTTTTGAAGAAATGGGCATTTTTAAGGGAAAGTTGAGTTTTGGTAGAGAGGGCGCTAGACTACTTAATTGCTTTGTGAGGTAATGAAAAACTGAGTGTAAAATTTGAAAGAGCATAATATTTAAACAATAAAATCATCTTTCTTTGATCAAAATCGGTTCAGAAACGGCTGAAATATCCATAAATATAACAATTTGTAATAAACCCGGGGCCCCGGAACTATTAGAGAATTTTGAACCAGCCGTTAAAAATTCAAAAAAATGCTTCCTCTTTTCAACAAAGTTACAAAATAGGTATTTAAATAGTTGTTGGTTATTTCTCTATCTAATCACTATTTCAACAAAGCATCACATGCACAATATTTTATTCAAAATGGTTGAAACCGATGAGTGTTTAGAGAGCGCCCTCTTACGTTTTAACGGCTCTTTTTGAATGATAACATGATCTTTACTACGTCATTTGTAATTTTGTGTTCCTTTCTAGTTATAACTATTAGTTTGTAATGTAATGATGCAGGTTTTGGTTACTAAAATTCAGTTTCACTAAAACTGTACTCTCCTTACCAGAACTCAACTATCCCTTTAAGTTCACACAATGTGTGTAAAAACTAAAAGGCCATGATTGTAAAATTAAAAAAATCATATCTTGACAAATTATTTACCAATTAGTTAGAACAAAGCATCAAATCAAAGCTTGTGATGAGGCCTTTGTAATGGTATGAAAATCTACATTTTGATTTTTACAGACAAGTGCCGGGTTTTACTATAGCTGGTCACATAGTGTTATTTGAAATTAAAGTTTGATTGAATGATACTGTAGATGACAAATTTGTAATTGTTTGTCAATCTAACCCACTATCAAATATTTGATTAGTAAATAGTTGTACTATATGCTGTGCACTTAGTGAATTGCTATACACATGCACAGGTTTGAGTGGTGGTCATTTTTGTACGGTATCTTGTGCTACCATTGAGTTAACAGGAGTAGGATTTAATTTAATTTATGCAGTGCCGTTTGACGGAGAAAGCCTGATCGTGATGTATAAATTCAATTTTGCTTGATAATATTGTGCATACAAGTTTCTACATTGCTTGATGTTGTTAGGGATTTTAATAGGTAATATTGAATTAAAAATGAGTGCGTGACTGGAATTTGTGGGTTGGAGATGTGTTCATTGCAGCATGAAACTAAGTTAAACAATTACAAATGGAAACACTGATTTCCTTGTGCAAATAATGTACAATGCATCGATAATGGAGTCTTATTTTGTGTATTTTAAATAAGTACACTTTAGCAGGTACATGGTAAATTCGTACATATATACATGTATTTCGGAATCACATAGTTTTATTACATGTAGCATTATAAGTTCCGATTTCGTCTTTCGTGCCAAAGTATTGAATTTAGAAACAACTGAATTCAGGGCAAAATATGTGAGAATCTGCAACATGCAACACTGCTTGTATGCACAATTTGCAAATCAATAATTATAATGGTTTTATTGATCTGTTTTCAACATGTTCTGATGCACATCTGCATCTAAAATCAGAGTAAAATTTTGTTGTGTGCAACTTGTTTGGGTACGTCATGTGGTCAATAGTGCTCAGCGAAATATACTAGTAACACAATCAGAATTCATACAATCTTTTCTAGCTTTTGGGGTTTTTGCAGAATATAGTTTCATTTTGAATTATAAATGGTTTGGAAGCATTATTGAGAAGCATAGTGAAAGAAATCCTAAAGTAAACATGATACATACAGTAGTGCAGGTTTATGCAAATTTGTATAAATGGGACAGTAATACAATTATTTGTGATTCATACATTGTACTGAGTACTAGTATTGTTTATTGTTCATTGTGAGATTAATACAATGCAAAACAAATATGAACAAATTGCAACATTTATGAAGGCAAGCTTTAAAAAGTAGCTTCTCTAAATAAATGCTGTTTGAAAGGAAAAGTACATGTACTTAGCCCCTACATTTCGTTTAAAAAACAAAGTAGCAACAAGAAATCTAAAATTGTTTCAATCTTTAGTCTAATTCAACATTTGATAAGTGCTGTGACTGCTGTCTAGATTTGTTATTTGGCTTATCACAGCTTCAGATGGTTCATTTTAGTCCCTCTCTTTTCTATTAAAGGGACTTAGTAACATTGTCCAAATCCTCAAAATAAAATTTTAATTCTAGCGGTTCCCTTATACCTTGTTGTATTCGTATTAACAATAAAATCACGGGACAGGTTTCGGTTTTTCAAATTTCCCTTTCGTTACAAAGATAAGTATGATTGAAGTATTCAGATAAGAAAAACTCTGGGCGAGTTTTTCTTCCGTGTACAAAGTGAGTGCAGTGAGTTACTGAATATCACTTTGCATTTTCGCTCATTACTTGGCCATACAAATACAATGTCCATTTGACTTGAAATTTTCACACAATACCCTGTGGACATATGAGATAACAATGATATACATTGCATCAACCATTCATCACTTTTTGCACATGTCAACGAAGTTACTAGATCCCTTTAATTATGTACTCTTCCTTTAGTGGACAAAGGTTCTTTGTGATTGGTTGAATGTACTGTATATTGACAAGCACTTCTCTGACTTTAGTCAACATGAAGTGTTATTTATAGCCCGGTCACATATCAACGGATTGCATAAACGGACGTCAAACGGAGAGCTAAATTTTCCATCCGTTCGTATGCGTTTCTTGTCCGTTCCTTGTCCGTCGATGTACGTTGTCCTATGTTTTGTACATAAAGCAATGGAGACGACTTTCATCACCGGATAATTTAATTTCGCAAATTTTCTATTCGTTGGGCATTCGTTTCCGCTATCCGTTGATATCTGACCGGGCCATAAAACATGAATTGATGTAATCCCTCTTTAATACATGAGGATGTTGTTTCCTCAGCAAACACCCTGTCCTTTGTGCAAATTTAATACCTTTTACATACCTGTAGACATAGTCAATTACTAGTGAAGAGCTTGTGTACATGTATACAACACCTCATTTTATTAGACGCTGCCGTAAGAGAGATCCGCTTAAAGCTAATTTTTAGGAAATATGATCCTTGATGTTGCTAATAAATTTAATACCAGGTATTGTTCAACCTTTTTTTGTGGTCAATACATGATTACAAGTGTCAGTAATATCCGAACTCTGGACTCTAAGCCAATCACTTTCTACAATTATATTTATTTTATTTTCTTCATCTACAACTCTTTTCACTTGATTTAATTGCTTTTATTTTTTACATGGAAGTCATTGTACTTCATTGCCAGTTCTACCTCTGAAGACACTCAAAATTCAGAGCAAGTAACACAAAGGTCAATGGTCATGTGGATGGGAGGAAGTAATTTAGAATTATAACATGACATGTAATTCGTTTTACTGTTTATGTACCTAGCTTTACTACTGATATTCCTCTGAACAAATTCAGACAAATAGCACAAAGGTCAACTAAGGGTCACACAAGGTTATATGTGGAAGGTTTACCCAGCATTCAATTGGATGGAACTTAGGAAGAAGTAAATTTCAAAAAGTGAAATATAACCACATTACAAATATTTTTGTTTATTTTTATGTACAGGTGACCAAGCTTTACAACTCAATCTACCTAGTCAAGCAGCACATAGGTCAACCAAAGGTCACAAAAAGGTCATAGGTCATCATGTCGAAGGTTGACCCAGCATTCAATTGGATGGAAAGGAAGAAGTAATTTTCAAAAAGTGAATAATAACCACATTACACATATTTTTGTTTATTTTTATGTACAGGTGACCAAGCTTTACAACTCAATCTACCTCAGTCAAGCAGCACATAGGTCAACCAAAGGTCACACAAAGGTCATAGGTCATCATGTCAAAGGTCGACCCAGCATTCAGTGGGGTGGGGAAGAAGGAGGGGATGAAGATCTGGAGGATCGAGAACCTGAAGGTGGTGGGCATCGCGGAGAAGACTTACGGCTCGTTTCACAAGGGCGACTCCTACATCTGCCTCAAGGTATGAAGGTCAAAGTTCAGAGTTCATTTTCATTTTTCATGCATAAAACATACATGTAATCGTCTCTGCTAACAGCATGTAAGGCAAGATAGTCATCCAGAGTTTTGAAAATAATGCAGATTTTTGGAAGGTGATGGGCATCCCGGAGAAGACGACGTATGGCTCTTTCCACAAGGGTGACTCCTGCATCTGCCTCAAGGTACAAAGTTCAAAGTGCATACATGTAGTTCAAATTGTCAGGCATCGTCAAGTACAGTAGTAATTTCAAAGTTTGCACCATCCCCGAGAAGCTCTATGGTGTGTTCCACAAAGGGAACCCTTACAACTGCACCAAGGAACAATGATCAAAGTTTTTTATCATGACTAGTCACCATATATGTTTTAAAATGTTACTTGTATAATTAGCTGGTGAGAGTGAGATTTAGGTTCAGTCTCCCAAATGTTTAACATGATTTTCTCAGAAGTACAAAAACTGAAAAAGCAACTTAGCACCCTATTCTTTCTCAATCGACGATAGACCTTATTGTAACACTTGGATGGTGAGCTTAATTTGCTATTCAAGTTTTTAAAACTGCCGTAAGTTAGATATATACCACTGTACCTACATTAATAGCAACAGCCAAAAGAGAAACATGGTACGTGTACACTAAAATGAAAACAGATATTCCATGATAACTGATCTCATGCCAAAATGATAAATCAAGAAGAACCATAATAAATACAATTAGGCAATACATGTGAAATTTGTGCAATTGCATAAATATGTTATTCCATTTGATAATCATTTTCAATTCCACTTGATATCATGTCGAAGTGATAAATCAAAAACAAATTTTATAATTTAAATGAAATTAGGAAATACCATTTAATGTTTGTGCAATTGCATATTTGCACCCTAACCCCCCGGGGGGGGGGGGGGGGGGGGGGCACTCATGTATAATGTAAGACGGGTATGTGCCGCTTAAAAGAACCCCGATCACAGCTCTAAAGATACCCGATTTTCAAAAATTGCCGCTCCATAGACCCCCGGAATGACTTGGCTAGGTAGTTGAGTAGGTTGAGTAGCGCCAAGTCCATTATTCTTCTTCTAGTTCGGCTCCATAGACCCCCGGAATGACTTGGCTATGTATTTGAGTAGCGCCAAGTCCATTATTCTTCTTCTAGTTCGGCTCCTTGGACCACCATTTGAGCCTTTTTGAGGGTTTCCGTAGGTCTTTGGTAGCTCCAAGTCTATGTATTTTGTAGTTTTAGTCTGCTCCTTAGACCCCTTAACTCCCGTTATAGGGCTTTTGTAGCTCCAAAGACCCTATATTTTGTGCTTGTAACCAGCTCTTCAGACCCCCATTTCAGAGTTCCGTGAGGCACACCCCCGTCAAATAAACTCTGCTTTTGCTTTTAGTTGTAGACTATATAAATGGGAGTAAACCAAATGAGTGTGGACCATGCGGCAAATTGACTTTTATACATTTTTGCTGGCCAGAAGTGCAATTTCACTGGCCCCGGGCCAGCGGGCCAGTGCGAGTGTCGAGCCCTGGCTTTACACTATTATTACCACAGTCATACAATACAAAGCAAGACTGCACACTCTATGTGCACCATCTCCACTCCCTGGGGAGCATGCCTGAAATGTTGATTTCCCCAATGCCAAAGTAAACCCCCTATCCCCCAACCTAACCCTTACATTAATCCCAGCTCTTCACCCTAATCTAAATCTTAATCCTTATAACTCTGCTTTTGCTTGTAGACGGGATGGGAGTAGAACAAATGAGTGTGGACCAAATACCATTTGATGGCAAAGTGAAACTGCAGGAAGTGGCTTTGGCACTAGATTTTTCTAGATTGATGGCATATTTGTCATATTGTCAATTGTGAATGATTGTTATTAGTACATTTCTCTTTCACCTTTTTAAGCATTTTTGTTGTAATTTGTATAATTATGTATGTAAACAGTACTTTGAACCTTGTTTACAAGCCCTTTGTTAGAATGGGAATTCACATTCCTTTAATTACCATATAAATGACGTCAAACTGCTGAACTGTTAAATAATTTTGTTTAAAGAAAATGTATGTATATATACTGTACATATGCGGAGATAAAGGTGAAGATTTTTTCCCACATATTTCAAAAGGATTTCCAAATTATTTACCTGTTCAGGGGTGTCAAGATTCCCCTGCCTTTGTATAAAAAGAGTCTAAAGAAAATTGAACCAAACGCACGTATGATTTTTGTCGAGCCCACCGAAGGTGGAGGGAGACTAAGGGATCCAAATTGCGTCCCTCCGTCCGTCGTCCGTGACCCTTACAAAAATTTGAATAACTTTCTAACCCTGCATCTGTTTGTGACCAAACTTGATCAGTAGATGCCCTATATTGGCCTCCATGATATTCTGGGGTCAAAGGTCACATAAGTAGGTCAAAGGTCAAATATGAAAGTTTTGGGGTAAGAGTCTATTAGGGTTGATAACTTTCTAACCCTGCATCTGTTTGTAACCAAACTTGATTGGCAGATGCCCTATATTGGCCTCCATGATATTCTGCGGTCAAAGGTCACATAAGTTGGTCAAAGGTCAAATGTGAAAGTTTACCTGCAAGACTCTATAATGGTTGATATCTTTCCAACCCTGCATCTGTTTGTAACCAAACTTTGTTGGCATGAATGCGCGCAATTGGGCGAGACACATTACGGCATGTTAGATGTGTTGTGATACATATTTTCCCTTATAAAAGGGGCAAAAAAGACTTCATGAAATACTAGTTTTGTACTAGTTTGAAATTCTTACTTTTGAAAATATAGATCTTTGTAACACTAACCTGTAGGTATACTGTTTTTGGTACCTCAAAATTGTAATGCACAGCCTTGCTGAGAAGCAGCCCCGCCAGATAGCAGGCTTTTTACTTTTATGAAAAAGGTCAAAATTCAATTTGATTCTAAAATGATGACTGTGTATTTTAGTTACTGCCTTGGTTTATTTATTTATGTTTTCTTTTCTTTTGTAGACCAACAAGTGTGATGATATAAATGAACTCAAACTCAACTTGATTCTAATTATGACCGACAGTGTATTATATTTTAACCACCGATTTGGTTTGTTTGTTTGTTTTTATTTTATTTTGTAAACCAACAAGTGTGATGATATAAATGAACTCAAACTCAACTTGATTCTAATTATGATGGAGAGTGTTTTCTATTTAACCACTGTTTTTGTTTGTTTGTTCGCTTTGTTTTCTTTTACAGACCAACAAGAAGGGGAATGGCTTCAGCTGGAATATCCACTTCTGGCTTGGTTCAGAAACCTCACAGGTATGTTAAATTAAAACACACTTTATTAATATATAGTCGCATATGTGTGATATGTACCCCCCCCCCCCCCACCCCCCCCCCCCCCCCCCCCCCCCCCCCACACTTACAGAGTTAAAGGGATGCCTGTAAAGTGTCTAACTCCACCAACAATGATTTTGGTACAGGATTGAAGTCTCAAATGTCATTTTGGGCAATATCTGACACTTTACAGGTGCACCTTTAAATTAAAACACACTTTATTTTTTGTTTAATTCAGTAGAATAGAAAGGGGCAAAAGAGAGATAGGGGCTAACGCTCTTGTAAGAATTTCTGTGACACTTAAGTGCTTTCTCATTGGATATCATGTAGCTTACTGTATGAATTATTACAACAAAAAAATTCTTCACAAAATCCAGTGGTATGGGGGGGGGGGGGGGGGGGGGGGGGGAGAGGGAGGGTCTCTTGTAAATCATTCCCCCCCCCCCCCCCCCCCCCCCCATCACTAAGTACAACTTCTTGGCCGACTCTGATGATGCCATTGTTGCAAACTTGCAATCGTTATTTAATTTAATTTAGTGATAACTGAGAACCCGAAAAGAACAATTACAGGAACCCAAGAGAGATACAACTGTTCATAACTTTGTTCATGTTTTGTATTACACTTAAACTTCAAAGGTACATTATTTAGTTTAAAAAGATTGTGGTCCTGAAAATTGAATTCTCCACTCATTTCATTTTCTCTTGTATACATTTCATATTATTGTAATTTAATATATATTTGTAATACTGTTATAATTGTATTATTGTTATAATTTTTCTTCAAATTTAGGATGAGGCTGGAGTGGCAGCCTACAAGACGGTTGAACTGGACGATTCGCTGGGCGGTGGTCCGGTCCAGTACAGGGAGGTGGAGAGCTCTGAGTCGCCAGAGTTTATGTCATACTTCCCTAAAGGAATCAAGTGAGTGCCTAGGTTTTATTTTGATCTCAATGAAACTCAGTTCAGTTTAGTTTATTGTAAGTCCCAGCAGCAGACCATACGGTTGAACTGGGTGATTCCCTGGGCGGTGTCCGGTCCAGTACAGGGAGGTGGAGAGCTCTGAGTCGCCAGAGTTTATGTCATACTTCCCTAAAGGAATCAAGTGAGTGCCTAGGTTTTATTTTGATCTCAATGAAACTCAGTTCAGTTTAGTTTATTGTAAGTCCCAGCAGCAGACCATACGGTTGAACTGGGTGATTACCTGGGCGGTGTCCGGTCCAGTACAGGGAGGTGGAGAGCTCTGAGTCGCCAGAGTTTATGTCATACTTCCCTAAAGGAATCAAGTGAGTAGTGCCTAGCTTTAGGTTTTATTTTGATCTCGATGAAACTTTGTTCAATTTACTTTATTGTAAGTCCCAGTAGCTTGCAAGACAGTTGAACTGGGTGATTCGCTGGGCGGTGGTCCGGTCCAGTACAGGGAGGTGGAGAGCTCTGAGTCGCCAGAGTTTATGTCATACTTCCCAAAGGGAGTCAAGTGAGTGCCTAGCTTTAGGTTTTATTTTGATCTCAATGAAACCAAGGAGGTAATTAAACCTCCTTGATGAAACTTTGTTCAATTTACTTTATTGTAAGTCCCAGTAGCTTGCAAGGCAGTTGAACTGGGTGATTCGCTAGGCGGTGGTCCGGTCCAGTACAGGGAGGTGGAGAGCTCTGAGTCGCCAGAGTTTATGTCATACTTCCCAAAGGGAGTCAAGTGAGTGCCTAGCTTTAGGTTTTATTTTGATCTCAATGAAACTTTGTTCATTTGAGTTTATTGTAAGTCCCAGTAGCTTGCAAGGCAGTTGAACTGGACGATTCCCTTGGTCCAGTCCAGTACCAAGAGGTGGAGAGCTCTTAGTCGCCAGAGTTTATGTCATACTTCCCAAAGGGAGTCAAGTGAGTGCCTAGCTTTAGGTTTGATCTCAATGAAACTTTGTTCAGTTTAGTTTATTGTAAGTCCCAGTAGCTTGCAAGGCAGTTGAACTGGGTGATTCCCTGGGTGGTGTCCGGTACAGGTACAGTACAGGGAGGTGGAAGACTCTGAGTCGCCAGAGTTTATGTCATACTTCCCAAAGGGAGTCAAGTGAGTGCCTAGCTTTAGGTTTTATTTTGATCTCAATGAAACTTTGTTCAATTTACTTTATTGTAAGTCCCAGTAGCTTGCAAGGCAGTTGAACTGGGTGATTCCCTGGGTGGTGTCCGGTACAGGTGCAGTACAGGGAGGTGGAAGACTCTGAGTCGCCAGAGTTCATGTCATACTTCCGTAAAGGAATCGAGTGAGTGCCTAGGTTTTATTTTGATCTCAATGAAACTTTGTTCAATTTACTTTATTGTAAGTCCCAGCAGCCTACAAGATGGTTGAACTGGGTGAGTAAAATATCCTTTGTGTCATTATTTTTTTATATTTAGGAATATCTTAACAACATGCAGGTTGATAGGAATATTACACGCACAAAGTCTTGAGATGTTCATATTTTCTAGCGCCATCCATAACTGAGGGGATTTGGGCGTGTCTAGCATGCCTAACAAAAGTTTCTAACCACTTTGCTTTGTTAAGAAGAGAATATTACACCTGTCATGTTGCTTTCTGGTGAAAACATATTCAAAATTGACAAACTGTAATGCAAAGTTCTGAACATTTTTATTGATTTGACTATTTTTTCGTGCTTTGTTGCTCAGGTATCTAGAGGGAGGAGTGAAGTCCGGTTTCAGGAAAGTGGACAAGGATAAGTTCACCAAGATGATGTACCTGGTCAAGGGCAAGCGCAACATCAGAGTCAACCAGGCAAGTCATTATCATCTTACCTCAAAACTACGCAGGGTTCACACAGGGCCTGGAAATCCTGGAAATCCTGGAAAGTCATGGAATTTGACATTTGTGTTTTCCAGGGGCCTTGGAAGTCAGGGAAAATTGTAAATTGATATCGTGGATTGTGGAAAATAATGGAATTTCATTTTATCAGCATTTCTTCAGCACTGAAATAAAATTAAGGATTTTAGAACTAATTTTGTTACACGAAGTACTGAATAGAGCAAATTGAGAAACCAAAATAGTTACCAATTACCTTGAAGTAAAATACCAAAATCCATACATGTATATTACTAGAGATAAATTTGTTTGAACTTTACCATGTACTTTCAAAGAATAAATACAGATTCTCTAATTAACTTAATTTGATGCATGAATATGTTTCTTTTAATCTATGTTCTCTCTCATGTTCATTTCCAAACTGTACTCCTCTTTCTACAGGTTCCATGTGAATGGAAGACATTGAACAATGGAGATGTCTTTGTCATCGATCTGGGTCAGCACATCATCGTCTGGAATGGCCCCCAGTCCAACAGGATTGAACGCATGAAGGTAAACAAAACTCTTTGTTTTACAACAGTTTGTAGAAAGCTTTAAAAACTCTTTGCAGCTTTTATTAAAGATAAAAAAATTATTTCCACAACTTGAAGCAGCACTTTCTGATTTAACTCTTTTACACAGTTTTCGTTAATAAACCGTTAATAAATCCCAAAACAATGATAATAACCATAAACATGTTGGAAGTTTTTGCTATTTCCACAAGAATCACTGGTATAGTAGCAAAGTAAGTGGACTTGACTGAAATGATGTGAGGGGACCTTTCTTTTTTACAAATTTTCTAAAACAAATCATGTGGACTATAAGAACGCTAAAACAGATATTTATCTCCTCAATTAGGGCACACAAGTAGCCAAGGGCATCCGTGATGATGAGAAGGCAGGAAAGGCTCGCATCTACTTCGTCGACGAGGATAAGTTTGACGGTGAAACGCTCAAGATCGCCGAGGCAAAGGTCGCCCTCGGTCCCCGCGGCGGCGTCAAGCCGCAACCGGCCAAAGACGACGACGAAAGGTTCTCCAGGAAACAGGCATCACAGACACGCCTCTACAAGTAAGTATCTACAGATTCAGACTCATTTTTTATTATCGTGTAATGAATATCGCAAAGTTTGATTTGAGACTCTTGGAATCACAAAACAATGTCATTTGTATGCACGGTATACACATAGCGTTTTAAATTGTATAATCATACTAACAACATGGAAAATAGGTTATTACCTCTTCATGGCATATAAAGTTACACTAAAACTTTTGTATAATGAGCACCCAATAAAAACAAAAAATGAGTGGCCACTGTAGACAGGTGACCTCTATATAGGCAGTATCCGAGAGAAACTAGAAAAGTGGCCATTGTTGATGAGTGACCTCTATAGACATGTCCTGTTTCATTTTTTGCTGTGTTTAATTGAGTGATATATTTTCTGAGAAGTTTTTTTAAAAATAATTGTTTTCTTTTCAATGTCAGGTTATCAGATGAGAGTTGTTCTTTGGTGGTTACCGAAAGCTGCACAAGACTCTCCCTTCACAAATGATTTAACTTTGTTCTTTAGAATCCGATTTTCTGAGAAGTTTTTACCTCATCTTTTTTTTTCAATTTCAGGGTATCAGATGAGAGTGGTTCTTTGGTGGTTACTGAGATCTGCAGCGCTCCCCTGGAACAGAGCATGCTCAACAGCAATGTAAGCTTGAAAATATCTTATTTTCCCAACTTGCTATGTACAAGTATTGTATTTCTTACGTTAATGATTGGTAATTACTATTGTTTTATGGGAACAATTAAAATGTATGTTATTGGCAATTTCATATTATTATCTTAACTGTCAGATTTGTAGAAGTATAATTCATTTTTTCAGACATTATATCGGTTCTAATTAGATAATAATAATAATGAAAATGATAATAGATATATATAGAGTGCAAATTGACGTATAAAGTTTCTAAGCCTGTGTTTCATATGAAATACCCAGTAAATAACAATACTGTGTAATTTAAAGCTTGTTTAATTTGTCAATGTTTGTCATATATATCTGTATTTTGTAGCTGAAATGCTTTAGTTTCAGTACTTTGTATCTAGTGTACATGATATCTACATGTATATGGTTGTTTTTCTCATTGTTAGGACTGCTTCATCGTTGACCAAGGGCCTAATGGTATCTTTGTATGGAAGGGCAAAGGATCAACAAAGCAAGAAAAGAAGAGTGCCTTCAGCAATGCTCAGGTAGGCAGTTTTGTTTTCTTCAATTTATCTTATTCAACTACAATTCAAACCTGTTTGTGTGGCCACCTGCCTGTAGCAGGCAACCTGCCTAAAGTGGCCACCAAACGTGATCCCCTGCACAGATAAACAATGTTATGGAACCTGTCTATAGAGGTCACCTTTCTTGTTTCCCTTAGGTGGTCACTATACACAAGTTTGTCTGTTTAATGTTTTTCTTGTTTAAATATCCAGTCTTATATTAGAACAAGGTGACATAGAAAAGTATTGCCTGGACATTAACAATACTTCTCTGTAAATTACAGTATCTGATAAATCCCATTAGACACTGTACCCTTTGGGTCATGCAATGTGTGGTGGACTTAATACTGATCTCAACTACCTGATCAGACTGTACTTAGTCTGGTTGCACTGTATATTTATGTTTGATGTCATACTTTCTATCCAGGGTTTCATCAAAACCAAGCAGTACCCAGACAACACTCCCATCTCCTCGCATCATTGAGAACTGCGAAATGGCAGCGTTCAATGAATCTCCAGTTGATCAATCTTACCATAATTGTATGATCAATTAATAGATTGTATTATTTATGGTTTATATTTATGTTATGGGGCCCTGAATGTTCTTTCTGGCTTATATCTAATACCTAAAGATTATTATCCATTTGTGCTGATTTGTTCCTTTTATTTGGCTAAACGTTAAAACGTTGTCTCTAAATGTTGAAATGTTGAAACGTTTAAAGGTTTGTTAAACATTCAGTAAACATTTTGACTCAGCACTATTATCCATCATTTAAGGTGCTATTCGAATTGAAAGATTATGTTTATTATTATTTTTTATCCAGGGTTTCATCAAAGCAAAGCAGTACCCAGACAACACTCCCATCTCGTCCATCATCGAGAACGGCGAGACGGCGGCGTTCAAGGCCGTCTTCAAGGCCTGGAAAGATCCGGACGCAACAAAGGGACTTGGCAAGACGTACACAACCGGAAACATTGGTAAGCTATGTGTGCTTACGACAATGCAAGCTATGCAACTGGAAACTTAAGGTTAACATGGAGTAAAGAAATTGCCAACACATGAAAGGTTTTGATTAATTGTTGAGAACAGTAAAACAATTGTGTTCAAGGCCGTCTTTACGGGCCGGAAAGATTCGGAGGCATCGAAGGGACTTGGGGAAAGACAAATATAACTGGAAACCTTGGTAAGCAAACTTCTCAACAGGAAACATCTCATTCTGTAAGCTATGTTTGTGTATTCAAGCCTGCACACTAAGTGTTTTGTTCTTTGTGCCAAAATCATATTCAAATGTATAGTTGTCATTACTTATAGTTAAGATGTGGCTAGGGCTATGGAAATGCAGATAGACGCCATACTATGTGCCCCAAGGGAGGTCTTTATTGAATATCTAAACTAGTCATATAATTGTTGTCATTTTCTGTCTCTAAAATGTTCAGCTATCTAGATTCTAAACTACATACATGTATATGGAGTCGTCAAAAGTCATGTAATGTTTGTGTTTTTCTCACTTTTAAAAATTGTCAGCCCACGTTAAGAAGGAGAAGTTTGATGCCAGCTCGCTCCACAAGGTCAAGTCGTCTGACCTTGAGGCTAACCCCAACATGGCATCACAGACAGGCATGTACGATGATGGGTCAGGCAAACTTGAGGTAAGAAACTTGTTCAGTTTGATTAGTTTAAATAAACAACTATGTTATCAAACATTTACAAAACAAAAAGCAGTGCTGGTAACAATTTTTGCCCCCCTCCCCCCTTCCCCCCAAAAAATTGAAAAGAAATGCAATTATATGTAGAAAAATATGATATTTTTGTCGGTAAGGTGAAACCTGTTATTGCAGTTCTTTGAAGGCAACTGCTACGTCATCCAGTACCCTCTGTAAAGATCACCTGCTTATAAAGACCGACTTTTCTCTCATGAATATCACTTTTTGAAAAATCTTCTAAAGTTGATGGATCACTTTAATCATGACGAGAGATTTGTTTTTCTTCTTCTCCAGATCTACAGGATAGAGAACTTTGAACTGATGGAGCAATCTTAGGCTATAATTATTGCACATGTTTAATATGGATGTTGTGTTTGAATGGCCTCCTCTGTATTTAATCAAGTGGCAATCACATCTAGCTTTGTTTTGGTTCTGCCAGATCTACAGGATAGAGAACTTTGAACTAATGGAGCAATCTAATGCTATAATTATTGCACATGTTCAATATGGATGTTGTGTTTGAATGGCCTCCTTTGTAGTTCATCATGTCGAGGGCCATTACATACAATCTACTTTTGTTTTTCTTCTTCTCCAGATCTACAGGATAGAGAACTTTGATCTGACGAAGCAATCTTAGGCTATAATTATTGCACAATATTATTGCACAATATGGTTGTTGTATTTGAATGACCTCCTCTGTATTTAATCGAGTGGCAATCACATCTAGCTTTGTTTTTGTTCTTCCAGATCTACAGGATAGAGAACTTTGATCTGGCGAAACAACCCAAGGAGCTTGAAGGCCAGTTCTTTGGAGGCGACTGCTACGTCATCCAGTACACCTACAAACAGAGAGGGAAGGAGTGCTTCATCATCTACTACTGGCTGGTAAGGGTTATCTACACATTTTCCTTTAAGCTATTACCTAGGTCTCGTTGCAGAAACAGATGCAATCGATTGCAAAGTTGTAATTAATTGCAAGTCAGAAAATTTGTGCATTTGAACCAATCAGAAGTGCGCATTTGGTCACATGGTCGGACTTACGATTAATTGCAACTTTACAATTGATTGCATCTCTTTCTGCAACGGGGCCCTGGACAGACAACTACCATCCATGCTTTTTCCGCAAAGATTTGTAATAAATTAAATAATTAATTATGTACAGCATTCAATAGTAAGTCGCCAGTCTACACAAAGATGCATTTGTATTCAGAGGAGCATTATCCTCGGTAGATAGAGTCCAAACCCACATAACTGTCTTGTGCCCCACTGCTACTCTCTTGGGAGAATACTATCCAGAGCTGTTATACAAGAGTTCTACAGGCTAACTAAAACAGGTCTGATCAAGTACCAATTTTATTCTGAATAGAGAGGGGACATTTTGATTTAATGCCTTGCCGATTGACTTATAACAGGCTTCGAACTCTGGATCGTGTGATAAGAAGTCACTTCCCATCTGATCGTGCCAAAACATTTCCACACAAAGATAGATTATATCTTGTTTTTCAGTAAGCAGAGCGAGCCTATTTATTATCCAGAGCTTCGTGAATCACTTTAAAGTCTCCCAATTTGTGTGTACATACTTTATCAACATCAACCTAGATTATCCCCTGCCATATAGCGGGGAAATACAAAGTATACATGAAGATGTAGTTTCCAACTTTAGGATTTATGGTATTTACAAAAATGCTGAATTTTCTTAAACTTTTTGTCTGTTCTTTTAGGGTCTAACCTCCACCACAGATGAGAAGGGTGCGGCAGCCATCCATGCCACCAAACTAGACGACAAGCTTGGTGGTGCAGCTGTGCAGGTGAGTGTGTTCATTGATGATGATGATGATGATGATGATGATGATGATGACGACGATGACGAACGATGATGATTATGTTGAGGATGAGGATGATGATTATCAAATGTAATTTTGATATAGCCTATTACACATTGCAAATGCATGTCTCTTTGTGCTTGTAATATTACCCTGGTCGCTATTGGTTCAGATCAAACCAGCACAGTTAGCTTGCGCACCATCTCGACTCCCCGAGGAGCATACTATCCAAGAGCACCCAGACTAATTTACACCCGACCAAGTACCCATTTATACTCCTGGGAAGAGAGGAGCAATATGGATTTAATGCCTTGCTGAAGGACATAAATTACAGGACATTAATAGGGTTTGAACTCTAAACCTCTAGATTTTAGTGTCTAGTGCCCATCCTATTGTGCAGCATCACCTCCATCACTGATTGATTGATTGATTGATTGATTGATTGATTGATTGATGGTTGATTGATTGATTGATTGATTGATTGATTGATTGATTGATGGTTGATTGATTGATTGATTGATTGATTGATTGATTGATTGACTGACTGACTGAGTGAGTGAGTGAGTGAGTGAGTGAGTGAGTGAGTGAGTGAGTGAGTGAGTGAGTGAGTGAGTGAGTGAGTGAGTGAGTGAGTGAGTGAGTGAGTGAGTGAGTGAGTGAGTGAGTGAGTGAGTGAGTGAGTGAGTGAGTGAGTGAGTGAGTGAGTGAGTGAGTGAGTGAGTGATGACTTGAATGAATGATTGAATAGCTGACTGTCTGCTTTGATTGATCAATTGATTCTGACCCATTTTGTTCTTCTTTTGTTTATTTGCTCTCTCAGGTCCGTGTTGTACAAGGCAAAGAATCCCAACATTTCCTGCAACTCTTCAAGGGCAAAATGATCATTCACTTGGTAAGTGCAAAATCTAACCCGTTCACTACTAGATTCTGCAATCCCCATAGAGTTATTACAGGGTCGACCAGATTCTTGAAGGCAGTGGGTTAACTACATATCTAAACTGTCTATATAGATACATGTACATTTGGAATGAAGATGTAGATTTAGGGGAACTTTTGTGCATGTGGTTTGTGAATGCGAGACATTGTGGTAGATAGATTTTAGAGAAAGAAATATATGGAAATGTTTTTTGAATGGGGATAGAAATGGATGTATCTAGAGAGACATGCTGTAGACCTTAAGATAGATAGATTATAGATGAAAACTTGGATGAATAAAGGTAGACAGATGAGCAAATGAATAGAAATTATGGAATAGAAAAGAATAGATATGCATGATAGAAAAACTGTTGAGAACATAACATGTAGTTGTGTGCTTCATTCAAACAAAAATCATATCAGAATGATTAATGCAAGACAGTGTTTGTGCTTGGGCATTTCTATTGGAATAGTCTTACTGGAAAGTTTGCATATAGTGTTCTAGAAATCATTGAGCCCTTATATTTATAATAAAGGACCTTTTTGGTTTGTTTGGGTTGAAGTGTGTGTACATTGCACAGTATTTGTTTGTTGGTAAACAGGAAATATATTTAATTTTCATATTTATTTATGGGTATTTAAAGATATTTTCTTATTGTTTATTATTGATCATATTTTAAGGTATTGGGACTGGTTTATATTACTAAGATAGTGTATACATATCCAGTTTTCTAACTTTATACTTATTTGGGTTTAGTACATTTACTACATTATTTATGTAATTTTTTAAATCAAGTTTTGTATACATTTCCACTTTTTAAACTTTATACTTGTTTGGATTTTAATACATTATATTTCAATATTTATTTGTACTTTCATAAACACAGAATCATATAATTTTGTGTGTGTATACCACCAAATCCATCATTTGTTAGTATCTGAGGTTAATTTAATTGTTGGGTTTTGGGGGAATGTTGTCCTTTTGCTGTATTGAATGTGGGTGATTTGCTCGAAATTTTGGGGTACATTTTGAGGTTTTGTCTTAGTATGTTTTTCTATAATTGCATTGATTTCTTTCTTCGTTATGTAGTCTTTGTTGTTTACAGTTTTACCTGTTTACTTGTTTTATTTGTATACTTATTTTACTTGTTTACTTGTTTATATTTATATAACTTTTTACTTGATTTACTTGTTTTACTTGATTTACTTATTTACTTGTTTACTTGTTTATTTTGTATACCTTTTTACTTGTTTATTTTGTATACCTTTTTACTTTACTTGTTTTAACTCTTTATTAGTTTTACTTCTTAATCCAGTGTTCCCCCATTGTTTACAGTGTTGTTAACCTTGTTGGAATGTACCATTGTGTTTCACAGGGAGGGCATGACAGTGGCTTTTCGCACGTTGAAGGAAATGGAGAAGTAACTGACACGAATCATTATTCTAATGATTTCAGCATCAAGCAAACTATATATACAATGCACTGAGCACTAATACTTATTATTACATTCCTTTTATTTCCACTCATGGTTGGGAGCTGTTTAATTTTGCACAATACTCTTGTCTCATATTTTCAATTATTTAACCTCACTGTCGATCTCTCTACACTCTTTATTGTAACTTCATTGATACCTGGGGGGTGTTTCACAAAGATTCAAAGTTGAACTTAACTCTAAGTTGGACTAAAACATTATGGAAAGCCATTTGTTGCCTTGAAATAAAATATAAAACAAAATGTATGCCTTTTAAACTAACTGTATCAAACAATTTTTTCAAAGAAACTAACATCTTTCTATAATAGTTAGGTTGAACTTAATAAGAGTTAATTTCAACTTAGAATCTTTGTGAAACACCCCATGTTCAAGATTATTTTGCACATATCATTATGACTGCTTTGTACATGTACCATTTGGGCTTGCCCTTTTAAGTATCAAAAGTGCAGGAAAGATGCAACATTTTTTTATTAATGAAAGAGAAAAATGATTATGTGTAATAGAATATAAACCTTCTCATTAGTCTTTTGAAGAATAATGATAAAATAAAAGAGTATCTTGTTTGGTTTTGATTAATTCTGAGTATGTAGAAAGCCTGACAAATCAGAATGATATCAAAGTGAACTTTTACCATTCATAAACAGCCCAAAGCAGCAATTTCCATGCAAAGCAATGATGCATAAAGGCTGTACAAATGCATAAAGGCTGTACAAATGCATAAAGGCTGTACAAATGCATAGAGGCTGTACAAATGCATAAAGGCTGTACAAATGCATAAAGGCTGTACAAATGCATAAAGGGGCCATTCTTTGAAAAGTGAAACTTTTTTGGAAAAAATGAAGTTTGTTTTTTCGGTAGTTTTATTTCATTATTGGAAAGATCAGTGTCCAAGGCTTCATAAAATATATATATTTTTTTTTATTTAGAAAATTTCTTAGAAAAATCATAAATTTTCATATTTCAATATTCAAATAAAAATCATAACTCAGGAAATAATCAAGCTAGCCCATTCCTTTTATTCTCCTGTACATGATGATATCAACTTTGTGACAATTGAACTTCATTTTACCATCTAAACCTAATATTTGTAAAATTCATATTTCCATTCACATTGTACATGTCACACACGTGACCACCCCAAAATGTCACACACGTGACCCAGACATCCCCACATAATAACGTGCATTAAAAAACAACCGTTTGAGATAATTTTAATATTTCACCATTTTCTTACTTACAGATATATATCAGTTGTCTGATACTAATACAAACATTTTAGCTTTTCATATTTCACAGGATTTCCAAAATGAAATTGAGTTAATTTTTTTTTCTTCAAAAGTGCTCCCGTGCAAAGTCACACACGTGACCGATGCCATTTGACCTGTGTCCTTGGGAAACGTAATCCTAATCAAATCTTTTGTGTTACACATGAAAGACTTCAACATGTGCAAGTCATATATGAAGTTCACATCACCATACCTCCTATACTTACTAAATTATAAGCATCTTATTTCAGATTTTTTCCTATTTTGGGTCACACACGTGACCAAGAATGGCCCAAAGGCTGTACAAATGCACTTACTTTGTATGTATAGTCTTTGCTATGCAGTTTGCGAGTAAATAAAGGATTAGTAATCACGTTGACATCATTCAGTCATGTTCTAGCTAGACCCAGAAAGTTCAAACCATGTCACTGTGGGGAATGGTAAACTAACCAGAAATTGTACCACTGCTATATGTACCGAAGTGTGATGTCACCGCTATTAATTGTCATGGGTAATGGTTCTAAACCATGTCAGGCAAGCCAGAAGTGTTGTGACCTAGTTGCTGTTCAAGTCCTTGTCACATATCGCTAGATAGCGTTAACGGACGCCTGACAGAAAGCCAAATTATCAATCCGTTAGTATTCCTTTCTTGTTTGGCAAATGCATCTTGTGAGGCGATATACGATGGTTCTATCCAGCGAAATGTTTTCTGCAAGAAGCTACGGAGGTGATTTTCACCACCGGATAATTTGAATTTGTAAATTAGTTCTTTCCGTAGGGCATCCGTTTAGTTGTCTGTCTCTGGTGGTATGTAGCAACACCATATGAAGGCAATCGTCCAGCTCCAACCCAATACCTAAAGCCCAAATCAAAGGCAACTTGTTTAGAACCATTACTGTGTTATAACAAAAGAATATGACTTCACTACTTCGGTACTCTATAATTAGCAGTTGCTCGAACCGTTATTGGTTTTATTATTCAATTTTAGTCAGACAGAAAATGCACTTTATTTATTACTTTACTAACAATTGGTTCATGGTTCATGGTACATAACATTTTCTAATATGGAGATGAATGCTTGCATGTGCATTTTTTTGTTTAAGTATGTATTGATGCACTTTAATGTAATGAATGTTTAGTATATACATATATTATGATTTGTTTCCATTTTATTTTTGGCAATCCACACATTATTTTGCCATGAGATTATATCCACAGTTCACGCTACATGCTTACATAACCAAAGGCATGGATACCGCCACGCGGCCTGCGCGTGCAGCTGCACGGCAGCCACCAGTTTATAATAATACTACAATCTATGAAGCTATTATATCTATGTGGAGGTGTTGTGGCATGATTGGATGGGTGTCTGACTCCTGATCAAGGGGCGACAAGTCCCATACTGATCGATGCACTGGTATATAATCTACATGTTGGGTCCTTCTGCAAGACATTTAATCCGCATCGCTACTCTATACCCAGGAGTATAAATGTGACTGAATATAGCAAACATTACTCTTGTTGTAACAATCAAAATTTTGATTTTAAATCCATGAGAAAGGACTCATCACAAGCTTTCATTTGATGCCTCCTTCTAAAGCAACCGACAATATTTGGCAAAGCTATGATTTTTTAAATTTTTACAAATGTAAGATTTTTACATAAATTATGTGAACTTATAATGTGGATTTCTTCAAAACATTAATTACCGCGAAATGCAGGGTTTTGCTATATCCAGTCACATATGGGTACCTGGTCAGGTGCTTATTTCTGTTGTATAGCTGCTTGGGTTAATATGCTGCCTTGGGAGTTGAGATGCTGCACAAGATAATTAGCCTAAATATTATTGTATGACTGCTCATAGCTAGTTTGTCTCTCGCAAGTTCTTGGGGAGTTGAGATGGTCCACTAGATCCTGTTGTGATTTGAGCCACTGGTGTTGATCTTCACATCATACATATTAAGGGGAATGAATGAATACATCCCCCCCACCCCCCCCCCCCCCCCCCCCTTTCCCAGGACAATATGTATAACTTACAGATCTACATCAATGGTTTATACTGTACATGCAGTATTAATGACCAAGCCATTAATATAAGTGCACAGAGATGTGCTTTGCCAGTGATGTATATGCTTTATAAGAAGAGTTTATTATTGTATTTGTTGTGGTAAAATGTAATTTGTAGCATTGTCACCATTTTTTGGAAACATTTTGTCACATTTGAGAGGAACAGACCAATACATGTTTATTTGTGGGTGTTGTTGTTCCCATGTTTAACCTGTTCTAGACTGGATGATTTTGCTATGAAATACATTGCCTATGTACCCCAGCAGAAATGTAATTGGGACCAGTCCTGGGCCCTGTAACAAAGATTCACAATTAATCGTATGATCAATTAATCAGTCGTATGATCAAATGATTTATTGTACGATTAATCGTGAATCTTTTTGTTACAGGACCCTGAACGGCTTAAAAGTGGGTTCCATTTTTTTTTCAGAGCCTGATTTTAATTGTTCTTTGATTGTTTGCTCCCTTTCCATAGGCGGGCAAGGCAAGCGGCTTCAAGAACGCACAGGCAGAGGACAAGCAGGCTGCCAAAGTGCGCATGTACCAAGTCAAGGGAACAAATGAATTCAACACGAGGGCTGTAGAGGTAGGTTTCAGATTAATCAGATGCAGTGATGATGATGATGATGGTGGTGATGGTTGTGATGATGATGATGGTGGTGGTAGAGGTGGTCTTGATGATGATGATGATGGCGATAGTGATGGTGATGATGACAATGATGGTGAAGAAGATGATGGTGATGATGATTTTGATGGTGATGATGATGATGGTGATAATGATAATGACAACGACGATGACAAATACGCTGATAAAGATGATGGTGATGGTAGTGGTGGTGGAAGTGATGATGGTGATGATTATGAGGATGATAATGATTTTGTGGATAGTTATGATGACTTGTATTAGTGTTATATGATTTCCTCATCTAAGAAGTTCTAATGAACTCGTTTCTCTTAATGACTCTTTTTCGCTACTTATCAATAAAATATATATCGAAGTCGGTATATTTAGTTGTACTTTATTTGTAGGATCATAACTTTTTAATTTGTTTGTGGTTGCCTTTAGATCGAATTGTCAGCCCAGTCACTCAACTCCAATGATCTGTTCGTCGTCAAGGGACCCAAACAACTCTACATCTGGGCCGGCAAGGTAAGAACTTGGCAATAGATTCTTGTTATTTGCATTTGTGATGGATGAAGATTCATGGCGTTGCATCGCGAACTCAATCTCAGATACATCCGCTCAGTAGTAGTAGTGTTTTCATGTGTGGGTATGTGTGTATGGTGTCTGTCTGTCTGTCTGTCTGTCTGTCTGCTTGTCATCAAGGGACAAAGAAGGGACTGATACGACTATTTATCTGGGCGACGAGGTCCAAAAAAGAAGGGTTGCCCTGTTTTCACCAAGATTTTGAAACTCTGAGTGTATATTACAAGGTAGGGCCCCTAATAAAAATGGAAAGCATACTTCCAAGAACATAGGGACAACATGACAGGTTTCACTTGATAGGGAGTCTGTTCTAATCTTTGAATAAGCAACCCCTCCTGTAAATTCCGCTCCATGCTGTCTTTACCATGAGGCTGGGGTGAGCCAGTTCAGAAAATATACGTTAAACACATGTAAGCTGAACAAATTGATGACATTTACTCAAAAGTCTGAGGAACTTGATACCCAGAAAAACGGCCCAAGTCTGGGAAGAGCTGGAACAAGGATTTTACGTCATGATGATATCAATTTGTTGTTTGTTTGACAGGGAGGCAGTGGTGATGAGAGAGAACTTGCTAAGAAAGTCGCAAAGGTGCTAGAACCAAAGAGGTGAGTCAACAAAATAATAATTTTATTTATAATAAGTATTTTCAACAAGGAAACGATGCTAGATAAAGTTCAGCTTTAAAAAACGAAAAGGAGAAAAAAAATGGTGGCTGACAGTACTCAAACCTCAGATATTATATTCTCTGTCCCTTTCAAACCATTCATCCTATAACTGGTGGCTGTGCGCCACTATGCGATGCCGTGCTTGCACGCATATGATCCTGTTCATGATCTTTGCAATGAGCATAATGCATAAATTATTGTCGCTCATAGTGCATACAAACATAGGCGAGATTTACTCATCAAACTTTTTTCCCGTGCTCGTGATTTAGAGCACAATAATGGACCTAAACGTCACATATATTGGAGATATAGATTCTCCTATTTATCTTTTCAGTGCTTAAACGTTTGTCCCTGGGGGCAGCCAACCAGCTGCGTTTCTGGATAGATTTAAAACATATAAAATAATTTTTGTCAAGAAAACTATGTGAGCGTTTTTGCAATTCTACATTTAAACCGAACCCTCGTTGACTTTCAAATTGGCAAAATTTGGTATGCTTGTGAAGGAAATGTTACTTTTTCTAAGGATATTAACTTAATCCGCGATATAGATGTTGAAATTTGACTTAAAATGTCTTTGAAAATGGGGCAAAAGAGAGCCGTCTCGTTGACTGAAATTCGCTCAACGATCGGCCTGAAAATCATGACGTCACCGGTTGAATGGGCCCGGCTGATCAAGCAAAGCGACGCGCGTGCATTGTATGTACTGCATGTGTTGTGTATATTGCTTTTTGACTCTAACGTACGATCGAGCTCGACAGTTTTATTTCGAGGAAAATGGAGGAAAATACTCTCGAACTGAGTTTCGCAATGGATTTTTCCGAAGAAGATGAAGAAGAGGACAGGAATGATTCATCAGACAGTGACAATGATAACGGGGATTTGGGAGACTTTTGGCGCTAGTTCACTATTGTACCTGCACTCCGGTGTCGGCACGCTACGCTGCCCGTGACGCGCTCGTGAAGAGTACCATACGAAACAAATTAAAGGACCTACAGAATACAACGTACTTTGACACTTATTCCATAATTGATGACTTGAAACATAGGTCTGCCGAAAAAAAATCCATGAAAATAAACACAGAAGTGATTTAAGACTAATTTTCTGATGCCAAACCTCACTTAGTAGCCAGTTTACGCCCCACCCACATTTAGGGTCCGGAATCGGCATCGTAATTGACATGTGATTGACAATTCATTGGCTTACGTCATGCCGCGTCATCTACAGAATTTAGTTCATTAGTCCGTTCTTTAGATGACGTCACATTTTGGCGATTTAATAGGGGCGTTCCCAGGACAATTAGATATTTACTAATTACCACAAAATTGATTGATTTCATGAGAAATGACTGCCAATTTCTTTTTCTACGGGAGAAATTACATATAGAGAACCGAATTGTGAAAATTCGGCCATCTAGACGCTGTAGTCCCTTTAATGTAACGTACCCCAAAACAACTAAATCTTCGACCATTGCTCAAATAATGGTCATGATTTCAAAGTACATTTAGTTACACAAAACAGGTACAAAAGATAACTACTTTGAAATCATGACCATTATTTGAGCAATTTTTGAAGATTTAGTTGATTTTGGGTACGTTACATTTGTGTTTCGTAGGGTACTCTTCACGAGCGCGGCACGGCCAGCTAGCGGGGTAGCGTGCCGACACCGGAGTGCGGGTTTCAATGCGCCCTTTCCCCCAGCATTTTTCCCGGCAAACTAGTGCATGGACATGGTGCAATTCGCTATACAATTGCCGCAGCCATACGCCAGATCGACAAATCTATCACTTTCATGGCCTCTTCGACATTATTATTGTTATTTTTCACTGTCGGCTTAGAATGCCGACAGAGAAAAATACAATATAATGTCAAAGTCAAAGAGGCCATGAAAGTGATAGTTTTGTCGATCTACCATACGCCATGCACCTTTTCCCGACTTTGCGACTCGAATTCAACTTTGTCGATACTGGCGAACTCGCGATTTCCACCTCAAAACCATGCCTGAAATCTTCACTTCCTTCAGACATTTCCACCATTCTCCGATTTTGCAGATATCAGGTCAAATCTAACAAGAAAAATGACATTGACAAGGACGGCGTTCTATCGATTGAGCAGGGCAGCATAACTCGCGCGAGCTGGACTGGGGGATCGTTGGGGGAGGCAAAGGGTACTATGGTACTACCGCTCTACCGTACGCGGGGTGGTTTGGGCCTAGTCAACCTGTGACGTCATCAAATTTCTCTGCACCAAATCGCCGTCAAACGGCGAAAATCGGGGTTCAGAATAAGAGTTTAAATTTGCTTTTAATTGTTTTCTGGGCGGTGTTAGGGCTTCAAAATTAACCTTTTCATGCTCAGTATGTTCTCAGCTTTCAGAAGAGGTACAATATGCATATTATAGGATTTTCATTGAGTTTTCGGTTTAAGGGAATTGTTCAGTTTTGGTTTAGAGGGCGCTTCGAGAAATAATTTCTTATGTGAGGTAACAACAAATTGGGTGTAAAATTGAAAGAGCACACAATTTTAGACATTATAATTTTTGTTCTTTTGAACAAACTATATTTATCTGCATTTCTTCTATCATTGAATCTTTTCAGTGCTTACACACTTGTGCCGGAAAGAGCACACAATTTTAAAGACATTACCAACTTTGTTCTTTTGAACAAACTATATTTATCTGCAATTCTTCTATCATTAATTCTTTTCAGTGCTTACACGCTTGTCCCAGAAAGAGCAGATAATTTTAAAGACATTACCAACTTTGTTCTTTTGAACAAACTATATTTATCTGCAATTCTTCTATCATTGAATCTTTTCAGTGCTTACACGCTTGTCCCAGAAAGAGCAGATAATTTTAAAGACATTACCAACTTTGTTCTTTTGAACAAACTATATTTATCTACAATTCTTCTATCATTGAATCTTTTCAGTGCTTACACGCTTGTCCCAGAAAGAGCAGATAATTTTAAAGACATTACCAACTTTGTTCTTTTGAACAAACTATATTTATCTGCAATTCTTCTATCATTGAATCTTTTCAGTGCTTACACACTTGTCCCAGAAGGCAGCGAACCAGCCGAGTTCTGGGCAGCTATTGGTGGCAAGGAAGAATACTCATCAAATCCACGTCTCCAGGTAATGGCAAATATTTGGTTATTTCTAAAGTTAAAGAGGATAATTGGCTGTCATGCATTGTTGAACTTGGCATAATACTTTTATTCTCCAATTCTCTATAAATTAATAGTTGAAGAAAGAAAACCAAAAAGCCACCCATCAATTTAATTACATGAGAATGGCACAACCCAGACTTTTCCAGTGTTCCAATGCCAGTGGTAACTTCAGAGTCGAAGAAATCAGTAACTTCACACAACTACTTGATTATTAGGTAATGCAACGGCTGACATTGTAAACATTTTAATCACTCTCTGTTATAAAGAGGAGTTTATTAAATTATTCAGATTATTAATCCGTATTCTTTTTTGTTCCTCCTTTCAGAAAGAGGAATTAACCAACCCACCCAGACTTTTCCAGTGTTCCAACGCCAGCGGTAACTTCAGAGTGGAAGAAATCAGCAACTTCACACAGCACGACTTAGTCGAGGACGACGTCATGCTTCTAGACGCTTTCCATGAAGTGAGTCCACGTTATTATTCCCTCCAAGATTATTTCATTTTGGTATAACATACTCATATTTGTTTATAACGATTGAAAAACTTTAACAGCTATTTAGTTTTAAGAATTGTTTTGCCTAGCTTTGACAACGAGACAGTTTGTCATGTCTAAGTGATAACATATGAATAAATAAGTCAAATGAAAAGCAGCTTCTACTGTTTGATTCTGCTATTTTCCCTTTTCGTATCGACAATTTTTAAAATGTTATTTCTCACATGCTTATTTTGGTAGGCAAATAGAGTTTAAAAATTAAAATCACAAACATCTTTCGCCTTGGATTATGATATTTTCCAGCTGGTATTGACATTTTTGTAATATTTTTAATTTGATCTTGATTATTTCTTATCTTTCTCCTCGGATCATGCAATATTCCCATCTCTTATTGACAATTTTGTAATATTTTGTTTCATTTGTTCTTGTTTATTTGCCAGGTGTACATCTGGGTTGGCAAAGGTGCGAATGAAGAGGAGAGGAAGCAGATATTTGTCACAGCTAAAGTAAGTTGATATAAAAACAAAAACAAAAAACACTTACAGGTATCTAGTAATTTTGTTGTAAACTTGAAAAGTTCACAATTTTTTGCAATTTGTCCACCGGGCTTGAATGTGAATATTTTGATAACAGTTTTCTAAAGCTTTGCTTTCAACCATTCTGTTGCTGACAGGAATACCTCCAGACAGACCCCAGTGGTCGTGACCCCGACTCAACGCAGGTCATCATGGTCAAGCAGGGCTTTGAACCTCTGACCTTCACAGGCTGGTTCCTGGCCTGGGACAACTCATACTTCCAGGTGAGCATATCATTTAAAAGAATACACTTGGGTTCAGGGCGAATTAGTCCCCGAAATGCCAAAAGGAGCCCCCCCCTCCCCCCCCCCCCCCCCTCCACCCCCAAAATTGCTAAAGAGCCCCCTTAAATGTTCATAGAATTAAATGTAAAACAAATTTAAAAGTGCTATTTTAGGCTTGAAAATTAGCTCCAGAAAAAAATTTTTTTTTTTTTTCCCAGGAGCATATACATGTACATTTACATGAAAAGTGTCAGAAAAGTGTCATGAAAAGTGTCAGAAAATTTGTTAAATGTATATTTATATCTTCAATTGTTCATTTTCATTAAGAGAAAGGACAAATTGATGTAATTTTTCAATACAAGGGTCTAGTGGTTCTATTCCCAACTGCGGCACGTATGTCCTTTAACCAGACACTTGATCTACCTTTGCTGCTCTCAACCCAGGTGTAATAAATAGCGTACTTGGCAGTGATTTATTCCTTTAAATGCCTGAGCGCCCCATCATTGCAGCTCGGCCATAGCTAAAGCCCTTTGAGACAGGTATAAAGTGCTATATACAAATGTATATATAAAGAGCAGTCTACTCCCCTGGGAGTAGAAAACATGCACTTTGTGTGCTGGATTTATTGCAGTATGCATCCGATGACCGTGGTATTAATATCATTAATAATATCGATAATATCATTGTAAAGCCCTTAGAGACGATTATCAATCATATTAGGCACTATATAAATAGAGCATTTTCGTATAATTATTATGATTTGAAGTATATTTTCTTGTGTAATATCTCTAACCAGAAACTGCAAACAGAGATGATTATCAATCACATAATAAAGGCGCTATATAAATAGAGCATTTTATTATTATTATTATTATTATTCAAAGTATATTTTCTTGTCCAATATCTCTTCTTAGAAACTGCAAACAGAGCTGATTATCAATCACATAATAAAGGCGATATATAAATAGAGCATTTTATTATTATTATTATTATTATTCCAAGTTTATTTTCTCGTCCAATATCTCTTCTTAGAAACTGCAAACAGAGGACCAGATGAGGAAGGAAATGGAGAAACAGAATGCAGCCGTCGTCATCGACCTGGTAAGGATTCTACTCTCAGAACATATTCAAATAAATACAATTTTGATAACAAATGTAAAGTTAATTGGTAACATCTTACCACAGGGATCAATCTGATAAGTTTTTTTGATTCCTCCATTTATTCATTTTGATGTTTGTGTGTAATTATGATTGTTTACTTTTTCATTCTTTATACTTTGCCAATTGTCATACTTTGTTGTTGTTTTTAAATGAATTGTGGAAATAAAATCAAATCAAAACATGCCCATAATAATATGTGGTGCTTGTAATTAGGAGTTTTATTTCGGAACTTCACTTTCTCTTGCATAACTTTTGCATGCCAACACAGTACATAGTACAGACCTTCCTTTTTTCCCTTAAAGCAAGAAGTAGCAATGATAAATCCTTTTTATTAAAAAAAAAATGTTCTGTTTCATTCACCAATCTGCACCCTAGCTTCTATGCCAATTTGGCCCAAAATGCACAGACATTGGTCAATAGTACAACAGCACATACATGTATGATATAATACTTGTATCCTCCCCCACCATACAAATAAATATGTATAATACTACTAGACAGTAGCTTGCAAAAAATACTCTTTAAAGGGATAGTTGAGTTTTGGTAAAGAGAGTACAGTTTTGGTCAAAATGAATTTTAGTAACCAAAAACTGCACCATTACATTATAAACCAATATGTATAACTCCAACATGCTCGAAAGGAATACAAAAATTACAAATGACTACTGTAAGTGAAAAGCCTGTTATCATTCAAAAAGAGCCGTTAAAATGCAAAAGGGCACTCTCTAAACACTCATCTGTTTCAACCATTTAAAATAAAATATTGTGCATGTGATGTTTTGTTAAGATAGTGATTAGATAAAGAGATAATCAACAACTATTTAAAAACCTCTTTTGTAAATTTTTGAAAAGAGGAAGCATTTTTAAACATTTTTAACGGCTGGTTCAAAATTATCGAATAATTGTGGGGCCCCACAATTATTACTAATGGTTATGTTTATGGATAATTCAGCCATTTCTGAACCGATTTTGATCTGTCATTAAATTTGAATTCTCTTTTGAATTTGACACTCAGTTTTTCATCATCTCACAACAAAATTATTTTGTGTAGCGCCCTCTATACCAAAACTCAACTATCCCTTTAAATTGCGTGGTTACACAGGAGCCAAGAGTGTTTTTCTGCTGAATATCCAGATCCCTATGAAACATTGCATAGATTTATGTTACAGTTTTGGTTATTGGGTTGATAAAACAATCTGAAGATAAATAATGTCCACAAAATATTAGAGCTCATCCCCCACGCGTGTACAGAACTTTTTCCACTCGGAACTATAATTTCAAAAAAAAATCTTCATTTTCAAATTTGCTTGAGTTTTTACAAATGTACAAATTTGTTTGAAATGTGTGTGTAGGAAAAAGTCAAGACAATGGTGAGGAATCTTTAGTTATAAAATATTACAAGTTTTCATGCAACCATGAAGGGAAAATGTCATCAAATCAGGCTCAATTACTCAGCTTCATGAAAATTTTCCTATGTTCCCATAATATATGTGACCGGCTATAGCAAAACCCTGCACTCATCGGTAAAAATCAAAATGTAGATTATCATACCATTTGAAAAGCCTCATTACAAGCTTTCATTTGATGCTTTGTTCTAACGATTTGGTCAATAATTGGCGAAGATATGATTGTTTCAATTTTACAATCATATGTACTTTACACACGTTATGATAACTTTTTTGCCCATTTCTTCAAAACATCAATTACCGACAAGTGCAGGGTTTTGCTATAGCCGGTCACATACAATGATATAAAAGGAAATATATCAGACATATATCAGACATGTAAATAATATTTTACTTACATTATGTACCTGTATGTTTCAGTAGCAATGTTTACTTTTGTTCCATGTGCTTTTCTTTTTTAAGAGCTCTGTTATTTAAAATTCAAGCCGTATAGACAACAACACATTGTGTATTCACTTTTCAATGCTTCCCAGCACATCACATTAAATTAAATGTATTACAATTATTTAAAGTAAACATGTCACAATCAAAGTTTTTAATGCACCCTTTTCCCCCAAAAAAACTTATTGCACCTATTGCACATTTAAAATTGTGATGGGGATATAACAATAATTAGCACTATTTCCCCCCCCTCAAAATACTTGTTCTCTGCTTTGCTTCATACATACCTGTATTATATTTTTTTCATTTTATTTTATTGCATTTTATTTTATTACTCTAAAAGTAAACATATGAACAATCATCAAAATATGATAAGAAAAAACTTACATTTAAAAATTTTTTTTTTGGGGTAGAAGCAATTAAAACAAACAATTTATTCAATTATACTTAATTCTGAACTTAACAGAAAAAAGCTGCGGTGAGTTTTGGTATCAGTCTGGTTTTCAAGTTTGAAATCATGCATGCATGAATGGTAATTCATGTGAGAATAAAATTTGATCAAAGTGTGTATAACTTATACCATTCATACGTGTAACTTCATGCATGATAAGAAAATGCAATGCAAAATCAATCACTGGTGACTTAAAGGGCAATGCAACTCAAGAATAGAGTTTATCCTACTTGATATATCGTAATATGCCTTTTTATTATATATAACATAACTCCGACTTAGATTTCTGCTTTGGGAGAAATATGTGAAAACTCCATCGGGCTTACCGCTTTTCATGCGAACACTGGAGGCCGCCATTATTAGGTGTGTGCGGACTTATGGTCAGTGATATGCACTAATGCATTTCAATAGGACCTATTGTTACCATTGTCTGAATACTTGTAGATGCTTTGACGAGTCTGTAAATCAGTGAAAAGCTTTTTGTTCGGCCCGTAGCGCACTCGTCATAGTTTGCAAAGCATGTCGGGCAATTACAAGAACATGGCCGCTCCCATCACCTTTTGCCGCCGTAAGAATTAGTAAAATGTGGGTATGTTCACGTAAGGATTTCATGGATACATTTATTACAGAGAATTATATTTCAAAATTGAACACGATTTCTGCAAAAAGAATCTGATTCTCTCATTTTATATATGATTTATATAACAATGATTTACGATGTATATACAGCTTGTGTTATTTGTGTTTTTTTAACCTGCATTAATATGTATTCCAAACTGTTTCATGTGTCCATATCCATTATTTTCATTTGGTTCAATCTGCAATGATCCATATTCCAAAGTTCTGTTCTGTCATTGATTTTGAATTTCTATTTTTTATGATTTATATAACAATATAGTATATACAAAGTTGTTCTATGTATTTATACTTCAATTATAATTTGTATTACTTTCAAATTTCAAATTTGTTGTGTATTCTGACATTCTGGCGTATTCATTCATTCCATTCATCTGATTTTATTTAATCAATTCATTGTTTGTCCCTTTCTCATTATGTTTATCCCATATATTCAAAAGTTCTGCTTAAAGGGATCTAGTAACTTTGTTGACATGTGCAAAAAATGATGAATGGTTGATATAATGTATATTGTTGTTATCTGACATATCCACTGGGTATTGTGTGAACATTTCAAGTTAAATGGGCATTATATGGCCGAGTAATGAGCAAAAATACAAAGTGATATTCACAACTCATTGCACTGACTTTGTACACGGTTACGACTATCCAGTGGATAGTTTGACACTTCAATCGTAAATATCTTTTTAACCAAAGGGAAATTCGAAAAACCAAAACCTGTCCCATGCTTCTATTGTTGATACAAATACAGCAATGTATGAGGGAGCCGCTAGAATTCCAGTTGGATTTCGAGGATTTGGCCAATGTTACTAGATCCCTTTAATGTTTACCGTAAAACTCCGTGTATAAGACGCACTCGTGTATAAAACGCACCCCCAACTTTCTATAAAAAAAATTTAAAAAAACATTATTTTTTATTTTATTTTTTTTTTTAGAATATTTTTTTTTTCATGAATATTCATATATTCATGAGGTAGCAATGCTCATTAAATATGCAAAATACTAAATTCATTAATAACTTTTTTGTTGAGAAAAATGTATAACCACTGTTTAGAAAATTGAATATTAAATGAGTGCTGCTACTCATGAATATCTGAATATTCAATTAGTAGCAGTGTTACTGCTTAAAAACTTGCATTTTGTTTTGCTAACCACTATAATTTATGTAGGAAAAAGGTATATTTTGATAAATGTTCCCCCTTATATCAAGCTCTTGTCATGCCCTAGACCAGTTTAATATGCATTAAACATGACTACCGGGTGTCCCAAAAAAAAATTTCTAAAATGTTTTTTTTTGTTTTTTGGCTGTACCTGTGTATAAGACGCACCCCCCACTTTGAAAATTTTCCGACGGAAAAAAAGTGCGTCTTATACACAGAGTTTTCATTTCATTTCATTTATTGACTCATAAAACCAAAACAAGAATATAATTTACAATGTAAAACAAGACAAATGAATAATACATAAATACAACAATTGCACAATACAAATAAATGAAATAGGAATATGAGAAGGGACCATAATTAAAGATAAACATATCTTGGTGGGTATGGTCCCCGAGTTTTACGGTATATCATCTTGTTTTCTTTGATTTATTCATAATGCACTCACCCTTCTCTGTTTCTCCCTCATGCCCTTCATCTCATCTCATCTCATCACCACCCACTCACTCATTAACCTCGTGCCATCCGTGTGCTGCTAACCTTTGACCTCTGACCTCCCGACCTTGTGATATTGTGACCCTGTTAACTTGTTATCTCGTGTTGATGTGACCTGATTGCTTTGTGACCTTTTGTGTGATCCTAATCTTATATTGTGACATGTTAAATTTTACCATACGACATCCCCACCCTTTGATCTTGTGATCTTGTTTAATGATCTTTTAATACAATGACCTTTAACATTGTGACCTTTGATATTTTTTACTTACATGTATGATTTTGTCACCCTCAAAACCATATGATATTGTGACCCTGTTACTTGTTATCTTATGCTGCTGTGTCCTTATGGCTCTGTGTGCTTTGATGACATCACACTTTTGTTTGTGCGACCTTGTAATCATATGATATCGCTACTTGTTAAACTGTGACCTTGACATTGTGACCGTATGACCTTCATGATCTTATAACATTGATATATATTGACATGACCTTGGGCCATGGTAACCTTGCGACATTGACATAATATCATACAACAACATTGTGAACTTCTGATTTTGTGACCTTTCACCTTGTGACCTTGTGACATTGACATGATATGACATTGTGACTTTGTGTCCTTTAACGTGTGACATTGTAACCTTGTGACCTTGTGACACCGTGACCTTGTGACATAAGGAGGATGTGGAGACAAGTAATGGTGAAGTGTTTGATGACACGGTAGGTACGGGTTGTTTGCAACTAACCATTCAACTAAAACTATTCTGTGAAATAATACAAACATTATATTTCAAACATAGAGGAAACTGACTAGGGCCTTGTTGCAGAAAGAGTTGCAATTGATTGTAAAGTTGCAATCGATTGTAAAGTTGCAATTAATTGTAAGTCAGGAAATATGCACATTTGAACCAATCAGATTTGTGCATTTAGAATACATAATCTGACTTACAACTTTACATTTGATTGCAACTCTTTCTACAATGGGGCCCAGATATACATATTATACATGAAAAATGAGCAAATAAATTTGGGCCATGATGGGAATCAAACCAGAGACCTCCAGATTGCTAGTATGACCAGTGTTCTAACCTTTGAGAAACACAAGGCTCTATTGATGGTGGTTCTTCCAATAAAAAATGGTTCTTACCTTTTCAATGCTTGTGCCAGTCAGAAACTAAATAATCATTGAAAAAATGTGTTTGGAAAGATCCACCATCAATAGGGCATTGTGGCTCAATGGTTAGATTACGGGTCTAGCCATCTGGAGGTCTTATCTTTTCTTTTTACCCGTTATTTAATCTATTTGTATAAATGTAAACATTCAATTTGTTGTGTATCTGCTCTTGATGTTCTTACAAAAGCATTGCATAACATTCTGTCACAAAGTCTGTTTTACCCATATGGTTGCTGAGAATTGACAACTTGTCATCAGGTGAGAGTGAGAAGGGCATTAAGTCATTTTTTGGCTAAATCAAGTTATGCATACCACTTTGTAGGATGGAGCCTTTTCCATGTGATACCATATTTTCAGATTTTAATTATGGGAATTTTTATCACAAGTAAATGAGAGCTACTTTTGGTTTCTACAGATCTCCCAATCTTTAAATATGATCATCTCCGAATAACAAAAAATGACTTAGCGCCCTTCTCTTTCTGAATTGACGTTGTGAAACCTCCACCCTTTTCCAGCCTCGGTAACATGTTACTAATTATATAACCAACTCTTTCCCTTTCCTGATTAGTGTTCTCTTTTAAAACTTGTTTAATTTTGATTTTTGTTAATCTTCACTTTTGTGTACTGTAGTAGGAAGCGCACTAAACAAAATTTATGTAATTTTGTCATTATTCTAATTTAATTTACCTCAACTAACTGTATAACGAGTTCTCTGAATAACAAGCGAACAATCAACCTGTTCAAGTCTATTTCAGGACTGGTTCAGGACTGGTCCTGAACATACTAGCCCAAATTCACAAAGAAGGTTTGTAAATAAACCATGGTTTATCTGCGTCATGTGATGTCATTTAGACCATGGTCTATATACAAAGCACCTTTGTGAATTCCAGCCATTGGGAGTCATTGGAAAATGCGTGTTATATATAATTCAAATCAATCTATAATAGCGGTAGATTTATTCTGCAGTTTTATCTAATGATTTTATTTTCCCTCTTCCATTCTTAAAGCAGAAAGCAGCAGAGGAGGATGAGAGCTTTGACAATGTGCCCAAGTTCACCCTGACCCAGCTGCAACAAGCTGAACTACCCGATGGTGTTAACTCCGGGAAAAAAGAGGTTTGTTTCTTTTCTTTTGTTGAATTTTTGTTAAGTTAACTTGAGTGTTGATTGTTTGCTTTGTTGAATATAGTAAGCAAATAATTACCGTTGGTGAAGGTGGGACAAACTATCACTTCCGAGGCGATCTGGATGTAGTTATCTTTCCGAAGCGAAGCTGAGGAAAGATAGCGTATACATTCAGATCGCCGAGGAAGTGATAGTTTGCCATCGCCTGAAACCAAAAGGTGATTATTTGCTTTATATTCCACATCAATTATTTTGATCACAAACGACCTATAACTAACACATAGGCCTAAAATGTTTGGAATATTGAGCAATTGATCGAGTCTTTTATTTTAATTTTGTCAATCCTGCACATGAACAAGATTTATGATTAAAAGTCAAAGACGCTTATACCATTGTCTATTAAGCGTAGCCGCGCATAAACGTTGCGCACCAGCTTGCTACCTTTCTGCGCACTAACGCTCGCACGCGTACTTGCACGCGAACAATTGAGATAGTACATAGTGCAATGCACTTTCACCGAAGATAGTGAGTGCAACGCACTTTCACCCAAGATAGTACACAGTGTAACAAACTTTTCTTCTCACATCAATGATGGGCGAAACTATGTTTCATCACGTGATTAACTTTTGACCAATCGTAGAGCAAGATTCTTAGTATGTGGAATATAATAACATTTAGTATCAATGGTTTATAATTTATATTGGAAGATTTATTAGCTCTGCCATTGTGCACAAGCCGCGGAACTACATGTACCTACTCTGGGAAGAAAGAGGTTTTGTTTTGTTTTGTTTAGTTAAGTATTGATGCTTTTATTTTCTATTATGACATACATTATATGAAGTTTGAATCCTGCAAGCCTAACTCTGTTGATTTTTCAACAGTATTCATATTGGCTATACAGTATTATTGTTTAACTTACACAGCTCCACCAATCACATACTCTCTAGTCTCTATTAACTTAGAAGTTTCCTTATGCCCAATTAGTTTTCCCTTTTTTATAACCATTCTCATTTTCTCATTTTCTCATTTTCTTTTGTTCACAGAAATACCTGAAGAAAGAAGAATTTGAGAAGCTGTTCGGTATGCCGTACGAGAAATACGCCACAATTCCCAAGTGGAAGCAGGATACACTCAAAAGGAAAGCTGGGTTGTTTTAGAATATGAAAATGTAGCTACAGGTACAGTCAAACCTGTCTTAGTGGCCACCTGTCTCTAGCAGCCAACGTGTCTATAGTGGCCACCGAAAGTGATCCCCTGCAGAGGAAAAACAGTGTAATGCTTTTTGGACCTGTCTGTAGAGGTCACCTGTCTACAGTGGTCATTTTTCTGGTCTCCCTTAGGTGGTCACTATACACAGGTTTGACTGTACTTTTAGTGCAGAATGTGTAGATCATATGTAGATGCACTGATCTGTAGAAGAGAAGTCTAGATAGGCTATTGGCTGACAGATGTGACGCCGTGGATCCAACATGTTACTACTCCCCCAGAGCAATGAAGTCCTTTTGACATGATAGTGAGTACTCTTGTGCCCTATTCGCATGTTGTCATAGGCAGTGAAAAAAGGACGCAAATAACAGTAGACAGTGGCAAAAGGACGCAACTAACAGTATAACGATTTGGGGGATGTGATATTAAAGATGTTTCCACTCCATACCTGTAGAGTTTGATAAGGGAATGGTCATTTCAGATTTTTTTTTTTAAAGAGATCAGTGAATATGTGTTAATCTTTTAGACATAGAAAATCATGTACATGCAAATTTGATTTTTTTTTGTTTGTATACAACCTTTATCCCACCATCTTAATAGAAGCAGGAAAAAAGAAGAAAAAGCTGGTTACGAGTGAAATTGTTTAGTTGCAGAGTTACAAACGCTGTAAATGTATTGAGAGGGTTACGCTATAAAACCCCAACATGAGGTGACGGTTTATGTGCTTTTGTATATTATTGATGGGTTTGAATGCGTGTGTATTATCGATGAGTTTATGCTTACAAAGTTTGTACCATTCTCAAGCCCACCTTCCAACTGATTGGAATATAGATTATTATAGTGAGATAATAGATAAAGAAACTATCTGAGAGACATTACATGGTTAGAATATCAATTACAAAATGAAGATAAGATATAAATATAGGATCTTTGGATATTGTATTGTATGCCTTTGCTAAAGGTTTTAGCCTATAAGATCATATACAAGTTATATGTTGTGTAGTAAAAAGGAGTCGGGATGGTAAATGATGTTACATGTTTTATGTGCTCAAACAAATGGACCAGAAACTAAAATATGATGCACAATATTTGTGCTCTTTGAAAATGATGGAAATAATTTCAAGCCCAGCTGATAAAAGATAAATATTATCTGTAAAGAATGAAATTTAAGATGGAAAATCAAAGAAAATTGTGATGTTAGTATCATCTAGTAAATTGGCGTCCACCTTGATATACGCAATCATGTGGCATTTTAGTTCCTGTAAGTAAAACTTTCGCTCTGTTTTGCAAGTGAGTTAATCTTCCCCGTTTGCTGCATATCACCAAACGTTTCCAAATGCTGTCTAAAACATGTCTGAAGTCAGCAAGTAATGTTATTGTGTATGGGAATAGAAATCTGCATTGGAAGCTATGAATTGATGAAAATGAAATTAAATGGAAACTGTAACGTGAGAATGGATATGAAATTACATGATATTTCATTCTGAGACTTTTCTCACATTTGAAATTGTCACGAATATACAGTGCTACTTTAGCACGGCGCAGACAGAGCTGACTCGACTTGATGCGACTGGTTTTGAGTCAGATCGGGTCACTCTGTGTGCGTTGCCTCACGACTCTGTATTTGCAAGTTGGAAGCCAGTCCGAAGGCAACCGGGCCCGATTGAATCGGACCAACTGTCAAGTCGGGTTGGGTCGGGTCGGTAGGATCTGGTCGAGTCGGCTCTGTCTGCACCAGGCTTTACAGTAATGGAACATAATTCTGAATGACATGTAGTGCTACATCGTAACATTGAACTGAATACATGGCTCCATTAGAAGTATTTTTGTTAGTTGCCAAAAAACAATTCTCACAACCAATGTATACTTAGACTATTTAATGGAAAAACACTATAAATCTGTTTACCCAGAGTATGCGAACCTCAAAATATGGTCTTATGTTGTCTTTCAAGATGCCTTTATTACTGCATACGTATAATCATATCCACCAGATGTCCTCTCGCTTTCTGTTTTGATATATCAAAATATAATGAAAACCACTTCATTTTCTATAGATTGTGTAAATGTTTTGTGTAAAATTCCTCTTTCTCTTGTCAATATTTCATTATCAGCCAAAACCCTCACCTTTTCTTAACTCTCTGCCTATTCATACTGATAATCTTTCTCTTTTATACATGTATTTCAATATATCGCCCAAAACACTTCATTTTCTCTAACTTAACTCTTCATGGGTTGTATAAATCATTTTTCTAGTTTGACATTTTTTTAAAAGCAAAAGCACTACATTTTTGTGTAAAAACATATTGCCCTGTCTGATATTTCAAAATATCACCGAAAAATGCTTCAATTTGTTTTGGTCTAAACTCATCACTTTTGTGTAAATACTTTTTCTATTGTGCATATATACTTATCAGTTTCCCCTTTTTGTCTTGCTTAAATTTAGTACTTAATATATTTTGTTTTGTTTTGTTCTTCTTCATGTTGCCTGTATCTTTTAAGATCCTGGTATTGTAATTATTTCATCTCTGATCCTTTCACGAGGTATTATGAGGTTTTATTTGCGTTTGTGTTCTGTATATTTTCGGTCATGTGGTTTTTATTTCATCAATTTCTACTTTGCTCTCTCATATTATTATAATGTTTTCTGACCGCTGTGAAAATATCTTAATGTGAAACACAGCCCTTTTTTAAACATGTGTATACCCCATTTTCACCCCATTCTTTAGTTACAAAGAAGTATAGTATTTTATTTACTCTATATTGGTGCATCAAATGTACTTAATCATTGTCTAATATTACGGTAAAGGAGATCTTTTTATTTAAAATCTAGATCATGGTTGTCAAATTGATGACATCACAATTGGGCCCCACAACCTAATTCACTTGCTAGCTGTTATCTAGTCGAGGACAGCATGATGTTACCAATTTAGCATTGTTCTCAACTGGGTGAGGCGGGCCTATTGTGATGTCATCAATATGTCAGATTTGTAATAAAAAGCAATTCCTAATATTGATGCCAGCTTTTCATGCAATACAGTGAAGAAACCTAAAACTATTTCCTCTCAGTCTTTCACAACGAATGCGCCAAGTGCATAGTGATACATACAATGTATGTGTACTCACTGTTTTTCTACGAATGAACTAATTAGTTAAAGCAAGAGTAATCTCCTTGATTCAATAGCTACTTAAAAATATTTTCACATGCAATTTTTGATATCATGAGATTTGTAGAGACTATCAAATTATTCTTATTGATAATATCATTTTTTTAAGCAGAGACACCTATATCTTTATATAAGAATGCCATGAATGCCTTGAATTTGGTAGATTATATTCAAAGTTTAATATATTGGTAGATTTAAAAAAAAGTATATATATGGTTTTGGGTAAAACAAATCCTACACAATCATTTTCTAATTTGTATTTAAGAATCGTGTTTTGTATCATGGCTGTAATTGTGCAAATGTTCAGTTTTCTTTTTAAGAAGACTTTAAAATGTATACTCATAATATCCATAATTATGTATCTAAAAATAATAATACTAAATCAAACGAAATGGGTTGGATATTTTGATCAAACAAATCATGCCTGTTTCTTGATTTCAAGACAGAATGCATATCATGTAAAACTGGATGAAATTAAATCCATAAATGGTGATATTTTGGACAAATTGTGTTTGTTTTGCATTCATGGATACTAAGGCAGCATTTCTACTCAAGTATGAACAAAATATGATGCCTGTATCTTAGTAACGGTGACACAATTCAATTAACTGTGCTAAACGTTGTGCTTTTGTGTTTCTCCTACTTTGATGCAAAGACTCCATTATGTATACCAAAGGTGTCTTAAATTACAGCAAGTTGAAATATGATAATGGTGTTTGATATGTATTTAAAATCACAATAACTCAATTCGCAGTGCCATTTTGTTATGTTTTGGAAGCTAATATTAAAATCACAATAACTCAATTCGCAGTGCCATTTTGTTATGTTTTGGAAGCTAATATTAAAATCGGTCACCAGTATCACCAATATACATGTACAAAACTTGTTCAACGATTTTGATTTGACATTCCAACAAATTATTTTAGAGCGAGATCATGTGAATGTAAATGTGCATTTGTGTGTTTGAGGTATGATAAGGAAGTTTGTGTGTGTGTGTCCGTGCATGCGTATGTGAGTATGTGTTTGCGCGTGTATTTGTATGCGTGTGTGTGTGTATGTGAGTGTGTATTTGTATGTGTGTGTGAGTGTGTGTGTGAGCGCACGTGAGTGACTTTATAGTGTTTGTCTAATGTGAGTCTGTGAAGTGCTGCTTGTAGACAAAGAACAAGGGAAATCACATTTGCTCTTGGGTCCAAGCCCCCCCCCCCCCCCCCCCCCCCCTCCCCCTCTCCCGGCCCGTTTTTTATTTTCATTTTATTTTATTGCTTGTTAGCCAGAAGTTTTTATTTGTGGGCTTTGAATAGCTAACATGTTAAGCTTCCTGGGCCTCCGTCAGAGGCCGTAAGGCGGGACCCTGGCCCTCGCCCGAAGCGGCTCGCAGGTTGGAGCCCCCACCCCCCCCCCCCCCCCCCCACAAGGAAGTTCCTGGCTATGTCACTAATGGCGCGCCATAGTTGTAGACCACCTCCTTTTGAAAGAGAGAGACAGACATAGAGAGAGGGAGGGAGAGATTGGGATGAGGGGGCGTCGGTGTCGTGAGCTTTGACCCGCAGAGTTGGCGGGATCATGCTCGTGATGAGAGAAACATGACTACCGAGTTGATGACGATTCGAGTAGCAGCTAGGGTGTAGCCAGTATCGGTGCAGGTTAGCTGCCACATAACAATATAATACCAATTTGTTATAATAATTCCCTTTTTGCAGTATCCCCGCGAGGAGGAGGGAGGGGGGGTGGGGGGGGGGGGGGGGGGGGGGGGTTGTATCCAGCCACCTTTTATAGTGTCTGCAAATCTTACTTTGTAACAAAGCAAACACATCAAAGTAAAAAATGCAAATAAAAATTGCAATCAACAGTCAGTTCTCTGAAATTCATTTAAAGATGATATTGTTGTGACGGTATCGAGTTTCATTCATTCGTCATTAGCGTCTGCAATTCTCATTGTGTAATCCCTGGTAACGCAATCCATGTACTAGTTGATATACCACCAAACCAACACCAACAACACCGCCCAAAATGACAAAACCATTGCCTAGCCTCTAGACCAGTCCTATAGACAGTCATCGAGAGGTGGCAGGGTGGATAAGATGACTTTTCGCCCTGGTTTGATTTCTACGTCTTTGTTCTTGTTTTCTGCTGTTGCGATCACGATGACTTGTCATTAATGTCAGTACATATGATGATAACGCAAGCTGTGCAATAACTGGCATTTTAGTTTGTCTTGATACTCGGGGGGGTTAACACTGGCGTCTTGGGAGAAGAGTGTCATCGATATAAATGCGATACGAACTTTCGACTCTCAGTTATATATAAAACATAAAGAACATTGTTCGTTTGTTTCTGTTTTTGTGTGATGAAGTACGGTCATTGTATTTATTTATTTATGAAATACAATTAAGAGTATTGAGGGCCAATTCAAAGTACATTTGGATCTAGTCGCTTCATTAACAATAATTAGTTGTACTCTGAGTGTAATAAACGACTGGTAAAAGATTAGTCGCGCGTACAGATTGAGCAATACATCCACTGGGGGTGTTTCACAAAGATCCCAAGTCGAACTTAACACTAAGTTGGACTTAAAAATTATGGAAAACCATTTATAGCTTCGGAATGAAACATATTCAATTCAAGAGCCCTATAATGCGAATATTTTAAACTTTCACAACATGAAATTTTCACATCATTTTTATTTGAAGTCTCTTTGATGAAAGAAAATGTTAATGATTTTTATCGAAATTGAAAGCCTGTTTAAAAAACTCGTTAACAATTTTACAAGGAACCTAATTGCTTTCCATGATGTTTAAGTCCAACTTAGTGTTAAGTTCGACTGAGATCATTGTGAAACACCCCCCACGTCGTGTGACTGTGATAGTCGCCATTGCCAGGCGTTCCTGTCATTTACAATTCTTTCTCAATGCATGGGTTCTCGTTTAACAGGTGTTGTAATTCGAGTTTGGGGGCAAGGGTGAATCCAGTGATTGCCTTCTTTTCATAGCACTCCATGAAAAGCTAAAAAGCAGTGGCGAAGCCATGCTTATGGATGACAGAGAC
>JBAMJV010005010.1:0-148606 GCA_037951105.1 Echinarachnius parma
TTATGTCACCAGGAATACATTCAATTAAGGTGTTTTAATAAACCTAGTGCTGTAATTCGCTTTCCACCTCTTCCGAGGAAGACATATTTAATTGTCATTGATAAGGAAACTCTAATCGTTATCGTCGAATAAGCATTGTATCACATACATGACATATAATGTACAGTTGTACATGTATTTGTTATTTTCTTATTTGTTACTTTGACGTTGGTGGTGTATTGTTTTTATGCTATCGTGCTTACTAGTTTTCTTATTTAGACAGACCACCATTGCGCTTAAAAGCGCCATATAAATGCAATTATTATTATTATAAGCCCCCCCCCCTTTTTTTTGTTGGGGGGGGGGGGGCTCTTACGCCCATGACGTATATTACAATAAGGGGCTATTGCCCTCTCACTGGCTGCATTGTCATCAAAACTTTCATAACAGGTCATTAAATAGCGTGTGTAATTTGTGATCCATTAAATTCACTGCCAGGAGTGGCTATTATCGTTTGAATACTGTTGATAGTCAAGAACCTTTTTAAAATCACCCCTTTTACATTTCGCGGCGCATATAACGGTTCAAAATAGCATCAAGAAATAATGACATCATCATTTTTAATACAAGCTATTCGCTCGTGATTATCATAAGCAATAATATTAACAACAACAACATTACCACCAGTTCAAACAAAGAGTCACACAATAAAGTTTTTTTCTCTCAGAAAGGTCTGGTTTTATAGTGAATAATTGTGACTTTTTTCTTTGGGGGAGCTAAAAGCTATAATTGCATGCCTGTATTATAGGCTAATAGCCAAGATGAGAGGCCATTTTAGGCACGTAATTATCATAATAGCGTTTAGATCCCCAAAATGGCATAGCGTTGCTCACTCAAAAAACAGTTGTGAACGCAGTGCAAGATTAAATGTTCCCATTTCTACAATTATTTTCCCCAAAAAATAAGTTCAGTTTTACTTGCACGATATTTCATTTAAAGGGGTAGTTTAGTTTTGGTAAGGCTGATCTTTAATAACCAAACCTGGACAGTAACCTTATAAACTAATAGTAATAACTCCACCATGCTCAAAAGTAATACAAAATTAAAAAGTAAAAAGCATGTTATCATTCAAAAAGAGCCATTTAAACACAAGAGGGCGCTTCTAAAGAGGCATCGGTTTCAACCATTTTACATACAAAATTATGCATGTGCTGTTTGATTGAAATAATGATTAAATAGAGAAATCATCAACAAATAATTAAAAAACGATTTTGAAAATGGGATTGTTTGTAAAAGTGCTAGCATTTTTTTAATTTTTTGGAAAAAAACGTCTAATTATTTGGGCCCCAAATAATTATAAGATCAGATAGATTTATTGATATTTCAGCCGTTTCTGGGTCGATTTTGACCAAATAAAGTTTATTCTGCCATTAAAATTGCATGTTCTCTCAAATTCGACACTCAGTTTTTCATTACCTCACAAAAAAATTGTGATGTGCAGCGCCCTCTCTACCAAAACTAAACTACCCCTTTAACATGACTGATAATTTAGTTTCTGCGAATCAATTTTCACCCGTCTTTGAAACAACTTCTTATTCATAAGACAAAAGGTATGGTGTGCGGAAATTTCACACACGGAATAATCATGTATACCACTCATCTTTAGATTTTGTAAAAATTGGAGACCAAAGTTATTGCTCAGTAATTTACCCATATTGGGCATTAATTAATTATTAATAACTATATTGAACCAGCTATCCGGTTTTCCGGATGACTGGTAGTTGTGACGTACAAAATATATACCTGGCTCTAAGGGGCTTCTTACATTGGGGGAACGAACACAATACGATTTTAGTCGCCACAACAACATGCAACAACAACAAAAAACGTTTTTACTCAGACATATGGGGTACATTTATCTTTATCTGGAACAGTAAGGTTTAGTGGCAAACATAATTTGTGGCCCTCCCCAAATCAATCTCTTTTTTTGGGGGGGGGGGGGGGGAGGGGGGTGGGGTGGGCGCCCCTGATACTCCAAAAGGCACTTCCGACGCCAGTCCTTGTCCCGTTCTCAGTCACAAACCTCCTCACTGCGGTCAGGTATATTGTTTCTTGTCATCGATGTTTAATTTGCTCTTAATATAAAACAGTAATTAATATCTCTATTCAACCCGTCACCCGGTCTCCAAAAACAAAGCGAGTTCTAATCAGTGTTATCATACCATCATGGTAATTGGGATTGCGTGAGGAGCGAGTCCGTCAACAGCATCCGGTGTCAAGAAGCGGGACGCTGTTGCTAAGGTAACGGAGAAGACGCGATATGGTTGGAGGATGTTCTCCGTCGTGACGGGGACGTCTTCATTGCATTGTACTGCCACTGTGTATATCAGATGATTAATATACTAAGTAATTACTAGCGCCTAATGAAGATTGTATCTCCTTTTTAGTGTATATTATATGTGATAATGTATACTATTTATAGGCCCGCTTATTTAGGATATACTTTTGCAAGATGTACCCGAATATTTGGTAAAATCCTACCCCCTTCAACAGGTGTGCCCAAGACTCATGGATCATAGCCCTTTTGAAAAGGCTAGCTATGTTACCCATTTACCGCCAAATACATTGATCTACACAAACATGTTCTCTCATCTCCTGTCAATCATAATTTTCTTTTTTTTACTGGGGGGCATGCTCATGAGTAACGTCTTAAATAATACGATAGCGCATTAAGCAATATACGCAATACACACCATACACACAACTACTAGTATTCCTCTGCTTCTTATGTTATGTAACCATAACAAATCCTCTTATTGCTCATTTGAATATTACGGTACGGTAGCACAAAGGATCCTATTTCGGTCATTAATCCTACAGGCCTGCCTACACTAATCCCTTTCCTACCTTCTTTCACGAATAAAAGAAGATTCAACTCGCATTAAAAGGCCTCACTACCATTGCGGTCACACAGCAATAAATACTGACCAAGAGCATAAGTTTAATTAGTTAAAATAAATGCATGATATGCAGAGAGCTTTGATATAAATACAGTCAAACCTGTGTGGTTATTTTTTGAAATATACTTCTAAATAATATGCCTATACATGTTGTATATAATACAGTCAAATAATTCAATCTAAAGTGCTGTAACATTTCACTTTCATTTTTACTCCCATAAACCCAGCCTTCAGGTGTTTTTTTTAATAAGGTGTTTCATCCATTCAGACTTTGTTTAGATCCATCTCTTATTCCTCGATTTATGCTTAGATAGATCATACATCATACATTTACATACACAAAATAAATAATGTAGGGACAGTCAACACTTTGCATGTTTGAGTCCACAGACTCTTGTATTTATTCACATCAGCGAACAGCAAGTAGCTCGTAATATACACAGGTAATAGTCAGTTATCTTATTATAGAATAGGATTTATATATATAATACATACGTTTGCACACTCCTTTTTTTTGTACAGATTTGAAGTTCAATTCCTGGCCTTCGCATATTTATACATATTATTATTACATAACAATTTATTAAAGATGATACACGTTCATTAAAAATTCACATCATATCATGCTGTCAATTCAGATTCATCAAACGACAAGGAATACCAAAGATATAGTAGTTTTCTAAATAATGTGCTGAGTAAGAGGATCCATTGGTAAAAAATTGTGAGCAAAAAACGGTCAAGAATTACAGAATTTATGACCGTTTTGTCCAAAATGGCTGGAATGGCCAACATTACAAATTTTCTTTAAATGTGGCACCCTCTCTTATTTGACTGTGACTGTGTGACACCTGTTCGAACCATTAAAACCATATAATATTATATGAAATATATAGAAATATATAGAGCAATACAGTCTGAACAGACGACACACAGTCACATGAGAGATGTCACCAAATTCTAAGCAAAAATCGTAATAAATATATTATCGTACATTACGTCCATGGAACACTAGAATTCCCCGATTCCGTCCGCCATTTCAAACAAACTTCCATAAGGTTCTTATTTATTGACCAATTTTACTGAAACTTTCATGGATTATTCCCCGGAGCCAGCTCCTTATAGCGAATACAATAATTTACCAGGGTTTCATTGTCCTTTAATTTCTGAAACTTAAACGTCCTGTGAGAGCTTTCAAAGACACATAGCCTGGAATACACAAATAAAACCACGTTTTTTCTACAAACTCTCAGAGCCTTAAGAATAGGCCGGTTTGCATAATATTCCAATTTTAAGCAGACACAATTATATCCTTAGAAAAAATCAAAGGTTTTCTCTCAACAACCTAAAAAGCCTGGCAGAGCTTTCCCTAACAGTAACAATAGTAATAATAATCGCCCATTTTCATAAAGCGCTGTATTACAGTCGAGTCTCAAAAATGCTTGGAGCATCATTACCCTGGCCTTAGCCTCAAGTAATGAAGTGCACAAGCATGTCACGGAATAGCTTCCTGCCGAGTACCCATGAACTACATGTACACCTGGGTTGAAAACAGAAACTGTGGATAAAGTGTCTCGCTAACGATTTCATGTGCCACAGTGGGGCATCGAACCCACGACCTTCAAAATTGAAAGACGAAGGCCCGAACCAATATACCACGACACTCCCACATAGCAGCAACTCATGAATAGCTTGTCTGCGGTTCGTCGGCACATACATTTCGAATATGCGAGTCAACAGATGTGTTGAGCGAGAATGAGAGATGAATTTGACTTGACAGCGTGATTTTTTTCTCATACACAAACCTTCACATCCTGACTTATCGTGAAGTGATTAATATAAAAAAATTATTTATCTAATATATAATAATGTCGTCAATAATTAAGTCCACTTTTGAATCACATTCGCTCACTCACCTATTTACATAATAATTATCAAGTATATATGCTGGGATGGTTAAAAATATACATCGATTTTATGCTAAATTTTCATGTTCCCCATAGATGCAAGCATTATCTGCAGTAAATTGCAATGTTACGCTGCTGAACTTTTGTTGCAGAAAGAAATTACTCTCGATATCAAGTGCAATTCATAGGCATTGAATCGCAAAAGATGTTTTATGATTCAAGAGAGGGGAGAGGGGAAATCTCACCCCCATATCAGTCTGTTCAATGCAATGCAGTCCTAGTTGTTTTCAAGACCAGTCCTAGTTTTTTCCAAGACCAGTCTTAGTTGTTTTCTCGAGACCAGTCCTGGATACAGCTTTCATACATAAAGCCCAAATCTATTTGTAACAAGACCTGAACAGAATGAAGTCAAGACTAGTCCTACGAACTGGTTTCACACATAGAGCCCAAATCTATTTGCAACAAGACTTGGAACAGAATAAACCCTTCAATGTTGTTTTTTAAGTACAAATCGTTATAATGTATTTATAGCAGTCACCACACAAACTCTTCTAATACCCTTTTCTTCAAAACATGAATTACGGACAAGTGCAGGGTTTCGGTGGAGAATGACAATAGATCAGCATTTATATTGCGCCATCAATCTACTGTAGAATTGAAATAACTTTTCCGAGGGCGCATTATACTGTACAGCATATTATTACCCGGGCTGTAGCCGAGCTGCCTTGCAGGCGCAGGGTCATTTGCTCGTTTACCTAAACGCCAAGGCATTCACAAAAAAATCTCACATTTACAAATAAATGACTACCGCAATCTGAAGCCTTGTTTCATATTTTAGCGCATGACAGAGTCAGGTTGCAAAACTATTGAATGCCGAGGGTCAATTCTTAAATGATTATCGTCCTTGTAACCTTGTTGAAAAATTAAATAAGTATAATGTCCTTTTCAAACAATATGGCAACCCATACATTTGATTTATAAATATTTTGTTCACATTATATTACAGACAGCAGGCTTGATAGACAGGCTTGATAGACAGCAAACTTTCACGTTTCTTCATGAAAATAACACAAGCAGCATAGCTTTTTTTAAGAGTAGAAAGAATGAGAAACTATAGAATAATATATATATTTTTAAAAATGGCCAATGCATCTATGGCAATCATGGCCATCGCAAGCTAATATCAACCCATTCAAGACTTTTTTATTGTTCTATAATCATGCATTCTCCATAGAACCCTGGGGCCAGGGGCCCGATTACGGACCAGCGACATTTACCATGGTAATTAGCATCATTGGCTCTAACTCCTTGATGTCAACAGGCTAGAATTACATACACATCAACAGAATGTAGCAGAGCACACATACCGCCCTTACTCATTCAACCGTAAAGCATATCTAGAGATCAGTGGAACTAGGGCTGGTCCTGGGTCATGATCGCGCTCTCGGCCACTGGGCACATATTCATAAAAGCTTGCTAGCTTAGTTTCATGCCAAGTCCATTTCGGATGACGTGGCTAAGAATTAAACACGTTTATAGTTTAGTTGCTAACTAGGGTTATTTTTAGTGGGCACCTATAAAGGCTTACCCAGCTAATCCTAGTTGGGGACTAGGAAAACTGTTTTTTCCCACTAAACTGCATTATTTTAAATACAGTTAGTATGGAACTAAGCTAGCTTGGTTTTTTTTTTAATGGGCAGGGGTGTTTTAGGACGAGGCCTGAATGGGTTCACTCATTGCATTTAGGAACCTGAGGTAAGATTATATAATAAACCCTGTGGGAATTCGTAGATCTATAAATAAGGGAACCGGTTAAATACAAATTAAAAACAAAATCACACACCACTACAACAGGCTGGAAATAATTTACGAGAGTATAAAGGCGACGGAAAACCTTGGATAATTGTTTTCAAAATACAAATCAGAATACGAATAGAAATGGGGAAATGTGATCAACATTGGTCAAGAAATATGATTTTTAAAGGGATCTAGTAACTATGTTGGCATGTGCAAACAAATAACGAAGGGTTGATAAAATGTGCATTTGTGTGAACTGATATGTCCACTGAGTGATGTGTGAACATTCCATGGTAAATGAATGTCATATGACCAAGAAATGACCGAAAAATTCAAAGTGATATTGACTAACTCATTGCACTGACTTTGTACACAGTTAAAATAATCCCCTAGAGAATTTAACATTCAAAACATCCAATCATACATATCTTACATAACAAAACGGAAATTTGTAAAAAACCAAGACCTGTTCCATGCTTCTATTGGTTATACAAATACAAGGAATATACATGTAAGAACTGCTAGAGTTCCAAGTACATTTTGTGGATTTGGACAATGTTACTAGATCCCTTTGATGCAATTTTTTTTTTTTTTTGGGGGGGGGGGGGGGGGAAATGACATATTTGCCAGGGTTTCCTCATTCTTCAATGTGTAATCTACTAACAACCATACATTTACAATCGTTTTTAATCATAATTGGCTACTTTTGGACATTTACATTACTTTAGTCAAGAATCATGGAATATCTTTGAGACAAGCTTGTTTAACTCTCATAAAATGCTTACGATCATACTTATTCAAATCAAACAAGATGTACAGAATACATACGCGTACATGTCTTTAACCCCGTTGCTCACGGGAAGCGGGTAGGCTATGTACATAGTCTATGGGAATTTCAAAATCTCGTAGTAAACTGGTTAAATAATGCTTGACACGATGGACTAGGCAAGAAAAGTGAAATAGGAGAACTGTCTTCCAAAAATGTACACTGCATGGCATTTTAATACTTGGCTCTTGTTCATTGAAATAACAACTGCAAATAAATGGTGAAATGTTTCCTCTCAAACAAAGATAATACTTTTGTGTCACGAAAAAATATAAATACAACAGCTGGAATTTTCATCCGAGAATCCGAGAATTAAATATAACCCTAGATAATATTATTTTCAATCAATGCATTGAATCAAACAAAATATTGGTAGTTCTAAATTTAGTTAAATGACTATGAATTGACATCAACTTGACATCATTTTAAACACAGGGTAAAAATGTAACCAGCTGTTTAGAATACAGGCTATTTAATATTCCTTTTTGCCGTCCAAGCCAAAACAGATCTGGTGGAAAAGGTACAATATCTACAAAAATAAGTCTCTCTGGTGCAATTTGTTACCTCTTCTTTTCAAAGCATGCATCCAAGTACAAATTGCAGTTAAAAGTACATTTATACCATCAGTAATCCAGTCAAACTCATGCCAGGTTTTTATGCGCGGTCTAAAGTAAAGACCCAAGGTGAAATACAAACAACATCAACATGCCAATGAATGAGCAACAAGTCGAGAGCCCAAAAACTTGATCGGTGATGATACCCAATTTGTTTGGAAACTTGAAATAATGAGCCTGAAATTGTTTGGGTGACAGAAGTAGTGGTGTTACTTTCTTTTCTTATAATGTAGCAGTTGTTCTAAACAAACTTGTCCTTCGATTCAGGCTTTTGGTAGTGTGTTGGAGCTGGATGAGTGCCTTCTTAGCAACCGCTAGGTCAGAAATTTCTAGCTTGCCTGACATTGTTGAGAACCGTAACCCATGGCGATGAAAAAAGCTGTGACGTCGCACTTCGGTACTCTATACTTATTTCCAATGGTAGATATCCTAGCAATGAAAACATCCAGGGGGCTGAAGGCAGTGTCCTATGCAGAAAAAGCAGAATTGCCTAGTATCATACTAGCTGACCTAGCATTAGTGATCCATCGGTTGCCATGGCGATGCGCCGTTTCTCATTTCTTGATGTTCTTGCTGGCATTCTCCTCCGCCGTCAGCTGGCTGCGGAAGTTTGAGACGCGGTCCCGCAGCTCCGAGAGGATCTGGATCTTCCGCGACAGTATCGCTTCGAGGCCCCCAACGTATTCTATGAAATGGAGAATGAAACATTTTTGAAAAAGTATTCATTAATGTATGTTTCTTTATAACTATTTGTATTAAAGGGGACCACCAGGCAAATAATAATAAAAACATACCTATAATATGTTTTGGTATCTTTGTGTGATATTAAATAGATGCTCAACACTTTGCAAAGGGTTGTGTAATTCATAAACCAAGCCTCCACATGACCTCAATGTTTCTGTACGCGCCAAACGTCCGAGAGCGCGCCAATTCTATTTCACGCCTACGTTTGGAGACAATAGAATCCCGGACGATGCGTTCGCCCTAGACAAAAGGTAGTCTTTGTATGGTGATACGTTGTATTTTTTTCTGGGAACATATTTTTCTGAACTTGCTGGTGGAATGGATTACTAAAGATGTTACCTTTTCATTTACAAGAAGTTTATTTTGGGGTTGTGGTACCCTTTAATTAATGTTTTAGTTATGATTCCTAACGGCACTGTTTAATGTTATGTTGTGTAACAGTAATGTCATTTCAGCCCAGACGAAGGATCTGCTAGATTCGATAGCTCGGCTTACTTACTTTGACTCATTTTATTACACTTGCCTTCATAGCGGATAAGCAGCTTACAGCATTCTTTTACATTTAAATGTAATTATAATAATTGTAACAAATAGAATTTGCTACGTTACCATTAATCCAAATTCACCAAATGGCCTCAATAATTAATCAGACAGATTAATCCTCAATAAACATAAGAACCAATTATAATGATTTGAGTATTTGTAGTGCAGAGTAATTGTTTTTTTAATTCTGTATGTGCACATCAGGATGTAGAAAGTAAGTTTAATACGTCCTTGAGATGACCTGGCAAAATTAAATTTCAAAATTTATGTATAAGCCCTTGCATTCACTTTTCTTTAACACAAATCTAGATAATACATCTTTAGAGTGTACAATTCATCCATTTCTTTTTTTACAGAGATTCAATTGCTAAAGTGAACATTCTACAGCCGATGGGTAAACTTCTGTGCTCACCTTCGACATCGTAGTCGACTTCATCTGTCATGGCTAGTAGCTGCTCCTCCTCTGCTAGTAGACTCTTAGATTCCTGTAGGAAGGGTGGATAAATAAATAAGATGGTAATACAAATTTTTTTTTTAAACAATCATACAAATAAAACACTTGAAAAGTGGTTCCAAAATTCATTATCATCATTACCATTGCCATTATCTTTATCCTTAAACTCATTATTCTTATCATCATTATCGTCCTCCTTATCATTATTACCAACACCACGAACATCGTCGACGTCATCAGCATCACCACCACCATCATCATCCTTTAATTTTCATCATCATCATCATTATAACCATTCCGCTTATCATCATCATTGTAGCCATCCTCCTCTTCCTTATATAATCATCTTATCATTGTAATCATTCTCATTGTCGTCATCATCATCATCATCACTATCACCATCATCACCGTCGTCGTCGTCGTGATTATCATCATCATCATCACCATCATCACCATCATCATCACCATCATCATCGTCATCATAATCATCATTTACAAAAGTGTAAGTATCCATTAGGCCTCCTAACTTACAAAAGTGTAAGCTACATTAGGCCTCCCATCTCTGGCCACAAGGAGAGAGAAATTGTGCTTAAATTTGGCGAAGGGATTAACAAAGCCTTCTTCCCCATTCAACCAATGGCTTCCTCCCTCACGTGCCTCATTGAGCTCACGCACACTCCGCAATGGCCAGGACTACTCGGAGGTCTTATGTAGGACCGAGAGGTACAAGAAAAGTGCTCTGCCATACCTCATAAGGCTATTGAATGCAAACTCATAATAATTTATTTCTAAAGCAATTGTATTGTTGGAAGATAATACACATTGTTAGATACCAACAAACTTTTTGAATTGCAAGTTATGTACCATTAACCCTTTCTCACAACATCCACTGTATTTGCATTTGACTGTTATTGTTATTGCTGTGCATGCTAATAGATGAAGTTGTACAATTTGTTCCCTTTTCGTCCTGAACACTGTCATGATAGCCTATACCAGTCCACTATACTAATTGACTTGAGATGAAGTTACGATTACTGACAAAAAAAATTATGATTAAACTATATTTTCCTTGGTGCAATATGTTTATACCCTCAAATTATTATGTTTAGAAATAGGATCTGGATTATATGCATGATTTTGATTAATAGTATATTCATATTAGTAAATTATTATGGATTTATTATATTTCTTATATATACCATGTATACACTCTTGATAGTTAATTATAGTTTATAGTTAATTAATTTCAGTACAATTGTAATAATTCTTTATTCCCATATTTCCTCATCTTCATGTTTTACTCTCTATTGGCTCCCATTGCTTTGTTTATTATGACGTCCATTTATGTTTTAATTTAATTCCTTGTGAGACTATAAGCATTTGCCTTTGTATATTTGTTATTCCTTTTTCGTAATACATTCCCATTTTTAATTAATATAAATTTTAACGAATCAAATAATTGTTTACAATAGGAATAATATAAAAGTAAATAGTTTTAAAGTTAAATTAAATTTTATATGAATACTTGTATCTTTGTAATGTGTCCTTTTAAAGTAATGTATTTTATATGTATACTATTTTAATTCATTGTAAATTGTACCCAATTCAGCCAGTTGGCTGCCATGTACAATATTTTTTATACCACAATAAATAAATAAATAAAATAAATCCCTTACCTCTAGGCACGTACGATGGCTGTCCACGACTTGCTCTTCCATCTCTTGTAGCTGGTTCATCACTTCATGGAATGTGTACATCTCAACAGAGCACTCCTCCTCCTGAAAACAAATCAATAATAACTTAATGACCCTTAGTTTGTTCTAATGTCAAAACATTTGGTTATAAATCATAATTACTTTTCCCCTACAGCTAAACAGATGTCATATTTCAGTGATATAGACACGTTGGTTGTCACAGGTGTCACCACAATGTCCAATCCTCTTGTAAAATACTCACATGAATAATATCTTTATTCATTTTGAAATCAAAACCATTTAGTGAATAAAACAAACCAACTTTAAATCAACCTGTTTCCTACAAGATTTTGCAGTATTCCCAGAGATAATACAGGGCCTACCACGTTCTTATAAAAAACTGGTTATAACAAACTTACGTTTTGTGTGCAGAGCATGGCTAGATCACTGTTGCTAGGCGATAGACTCCTCTGGGGGCTTCCTCCATTCTTGACTGGTGACATGGGACCATCATCACCTGGACCACTAGGACCAAGCTCTTTGACCCTGTAGTCAGGAAGAAGAAATATTAGATAATAATTAATCGTCTTGTTTACCAAGGGTAGCCAACAGCTTGAAATTCACACACGCCCACTAGCCCAGGGCCAGTAAAATTTTACTTGGGCAAGTTAACATTTCGAATAGCCATATTTTGGTAGCCTGATCGGGCAACAAGATTTAAAAAACTGGCAATGACTGAATGATAGAATGAGAAAATCTTGTAGTCTAGCTTGTTTAACCGATTCAGGACTGAGAGATTTTGCTAAAAGCCCCATAGACCCAAGCCCAAGTATTTTGGGGACCAGTTCTGCAGTGCTGTAGTCGAGTCCACAAGTTCAGAGTCTGAGTCCCCAACGAAATAGCATGTTCCTATATGTTTTACATAGGGACTCGGCTCCGAGTCCGAGTCACTAGACCATCAAAAGCGAGTCCGAGGACAGTCCTGAATGGGATGATGGACATTATCATCAATCTGAGCGGGTAATGATACTGTAAAGTGCACAGAGACATCAATACAGCATCATATTTGGTCCTATATTAATTGAACATATTATCATTATTAATTTTTTTTTGTTAACTGTTTTGATCACTCACCTGTCTGCATATCGTAGCGTGTTCAAGGTGTGTTCACATGAGCTCATACCTGGTGATACCATGGCAATCTGCAAACAAGAAAACAAATCAATGAAAAATGATAAAACCCTGTTTTATTACTCTTGCCTGAAGAAGACTTTGGATTGCTCGAAGTGGGCGACTATTTTTCTTGTTTTCCCATTCACACTGGCCGAAATTTGAGCATTGAAACCTGTGGGTACATTTTGTTTTATTTGATTTATTCATTTACTAAATTTTGCAGATATGAGATATGCTTGCAGATGAAAGAGTTTGCGTCAACAATTGGCTCCAAAGGAACACATTAACTAATTCAAGCTAGAAGGATCTTTCTAATCTCTACCCTTTACAAAGTAGCCTAAAATCATTCAAACAGAGAATATTAAAGGGAGAGATCCACTTTTGCAAGCCAAAATTCAAAAGTTGCGAGGTTATTGTCTTATATGAAAGGAAATGACATTTAATAGCATGCCTGAAAAAATTAGGGCTTGAAATTTCTTTTTCGTGGAGTTATAGACCTAAAACTGAATAAACTGAGGGACGTCGGTTAATTAGATACATACATATTTTCAGCCGGTGAGTAAGTTTGTACATAGATTTCACGGAGTGCCAGATCGGTATGCATGACCCCTACGTGACCCGTGCTAGCTACGTGACTCGCACATAAGTACTAATGTGTGAGCGTTTACCAAGCAAAATACCCAAACATCGCTTAAACTGACTACATGTAATTATATATTCTTTCTTTTTGAGATCTTTTTCTGTGACATACGTTAACAAATGTCGGCTTCACAATACCTTTACGAGAATTAGTACTATATTGTTGTAATATTATGCTAAATCAGTTGAACTCCTTTATTGACCGATATATAGTTTAAATGGAGGGACGCATTTGTTTTTCATTCATAGAATCCAAATTAGAGGGCTGTTCGCTCTGATTTTTTTTTTGCGTGTTACATTGATCCCCATCCGTCAACTGAAAGCTGTTCAGACGTTTTGTAAAAGTGGACCTGTCCCTTTAACATGCAGGTTCCTTGATGATACATATACTTGATCTGTAGGGGGGGGGGCAATTGCACTCTTTTGCATAAGAAGGCCTTTATTGAATTCTTTTCATTTCACAGTAGCCAAAAGAGCGTAGAACAATACAAAATAATAAAAAAATTACCATGCATGTGCGCGAATTTCCCCCGATGAAAGAATCCCTCAAGACTTGTGTAAGCTTGCTCGCTCTGAAGGGCACATGTGCCTTGTTGTAGCCGAGCGATCGGATGCACTCTTTCAGCGCTAGAAGGCTTTTGTTGATTTCTGCTCCCTCCATCCGCGTCTGCCGGTTAGAGCTCTGCGTGTCCTTGCCTCTCTCGTTACCTGTGACACAAAAAAGAATTTAAACAAATTTTTAACAGAATTCTGGCCATAAGTGACTCTTATATCTCTCTTGCTATTAACTCAACCTGTTTCTTTGACAAAGCACAACTCCCTTACCACATGATTGCATCCACCATTAACTGATTAGGGGGGTGTTGCATAACATAAAGAGTCGCGATTAATCGCAAGTCAGAACTGAATGGCTCAAATGCACATTTTCTGACTTCTCTTTATGCAACACCCCCCCCCCCCCTTCCCCGCCCTCCATATTTCCCACATAACAATCTAAGCATAGGTGTGTTTTGCTTTCACAGATGGATTTCAAGGATTACCATTATATGTCTCAACACAGGCCTGTTATATTATATTTCCAAAGCAGAACCTTTTCTGCACTATTTGTATTTGATTCTCAACTTGAATGAAAATACTTTTGTTTCCGACATGTTTCATTCGATAAAGAAAGACAATCAAATATTACCTATGACAAATAAAAAATACAATAAGAATTTCTCTGTCTGTAATTGACTGCTGAATCTCTACTTTCCAGATAGGGCGACTAACATTTGAAATTTAAAAAACTTAACTGGCCCAACATCAATTTTTACAGGCCCCAGACTATATGTGACCTTACACCACAAAATGACCAATAAGTCTGGGAAAATGATTATGCTGATTTTTACATGACATCACAGTAGAATTCATTACCTTTAGAATGGTACATAATTTGTCATATTAAGACAAGGCAAACCCTCTGAAAATGAGCACCAAACATTTGGAACATGGCTGAAGCAGTTTGAAAACAAGGGAGAAACGGACTACTTCAAAGATCGACGTCCATTCAAGCGCTGTAATCTGATATTTTGTATTTGATGAAAAAAACATACTTTAACATGATTTCTGACGATCAAAATGTCATAGAAGGTAAATTAAGATACCTTCTTTCAGAAAATGCAAAAATCCTGAATCTCATATTTTGACCAAATTTGGAGTATTTCAGCTAATAACAGAGAAACTATATATCTGCGACATAACAGTCGTTTTGTGGTGTAAGGTCACATATGACCAGTGCTGAGCACTGAATTGTAATTGTTTTTATTTAATCTATTCCTAGAGCAAACTAACCTGCGAGATCGATGAGGGAGAACTTTCCGTGGAGCTTTCCCGAGGTCCTCTTTCTCAGGATGATTTGGAAGACAGCGTGAGACCTGGAAGAATGCTGATTGGCTGACGTCGTCCCCGATGTCCTGTTAGATAGACGATGACAAATTATGACAAATTCTTTAAGAATTGTTTTATTTGTGAAAAGAATTAATTACATTTGTATTGTCCACTTTTCCTTTAGAAATTGTTACTTTAAGAAGTTTTAACAAGACACCTGGAAGAATGCTGGTTGGCCGACGTTGTCCCCGATGTCCTGTTGGACATGAAAATTAAAAGTACATCATATTTAATAATATTATATGCTAATACAAGAAATTAAAACAATTTTAGTGGCCTAGTCGCCCAAGAAGAAAGATGGCCCAAAACCTCCATCTGGTAGCCAGAAACAAAGAAAATTATTTCCTTAAAAGTTGTAATATATGGTAACCTATTTGGGCAAGTAAAAGTTTGGATAAATGATATGTTTGTGGCCTAAAGATAAGTGCGCTGGGTTTGAACTGTACCTAATAATGCGTCTCTGAATAGTGCACCTATATAGAGGGCACATTACAACTGCTATACATTATTACTAGGAATATTTTGCATCCATGATATGATCATCAATCAACCTTGAAATTGGTAATAATGGACCCACCTGACGGCATTTCCTAATGCGATAAGCTTCAAGACTTCATCTGTGTTCTTCACCCCTCTCTCCTGGAGACCAACGACTTGGACCTGTTGTTTTCCATCCTCCAGCACACGGAGCTTGACTTTCTTGTTCAGTAGGTCAAAAACCTGCAAGTGGATCAAACAGAAAATGATCAGTCTGTGAATTAGTTTTCGAGGCAAAATACTTTTCAATCTTGCATGCATTTAGCAAGCAGAGTTAATTTGTATTGAATTCTATATTTGATGGGGGCTCTTTTAAGCATCATCATCATCATCATCATTATTATCACCATCATCTGCTTCTTTATCATGATCATACCCATCATCATCATCATCATCATTCATCATCATTATCACCATCATCATCATCATCTGCTTCTTTATCATGATCATACCCATCATCATCATCATCATCATCATCATCATCATCATCATCATCATCATCATCATCATCACTATCATCACCATTATCATCATAACCATCATTACTATCATCATCACCATCATAGCCATCATTACCATCATCACCATCACCATAACCATCATCATCACCATCCTTATCATCATCATCATCATTACCATCATAACCATCATAACCATCATTACCATCATCAGCATCACCATCATAGCCATCATTACCATCATCACCATCATAATCATCATCATCATCATCATCATCACCATCATCATCGTCATCATCGTCATCATCGTCATCATCAACGCCGCCACCGCCGCCGCCGCCACCACCACCAACACCACCACCACCACCACCACTATCATTATAACTTACCTTTCCACTGTAGATTTCAAAGTAGCTGCAGTGAATGGCGAGCTCCTTTGACTTGTGCTCGGGTTTGTTTAGATGCCTGAAGACGTCTGCTGAGGACATGGCGTAGATTCCTTTCGTCACGTCTTGGTTCTTGCCGTTGAAGTTGCCGCCCATGGTCTGAAGTAAGATGATAGGAATTTTTAAAAAGAAATTGTAATAAGGTAGTTTAGACCATTAGACCATGGTCACTAAAAACCAGTGGCATAAAGGCTTAAATTTGAAAAAAAAATACATTAGGTTTACCCCCAATAATTTGCCTGCTCCCCTCACAATCAGTCAACCACGCTACGCCCCTGCTAAATACCAACAAAATATACAGGTAAAACTGGTGTAAAGTGAAACAAGTAAAAACAAGGTAAAGTAAAGTAGCCACTGTTGACAGGTGGATTCTTAAAATAAAAAAAATCTCTTCAGGGGATCACTTTTATACATAACATCATACTTTTTTATATAGCAAAAACATTTTTTTCTTCTAATAGTTATAATGATAAAGTAAATTTATACTGTATATTGATTTGTAAAAGTAAAAGTAGGGCACTTTATCATTTATCTTTGCAAGTGACAGAGGCATAGAAGAGCTTGGCTCTTGAGGTGACATATCTCGAAAGACAGGAAGTCAGCCTAATGTATAGCCCAACAGGTGTACATGTATGTCCTTAACGACATCAGGGACCCGATTCATCAAAACAACTGTCACAAACTGGTGGAAATCCTTGCTTCCGATTGGCTGGAAATCCAATTTAGTGTCATTTGTTATGAGAGCAACTGTCCTGATTGTCAATTACAACTTTTATGTACAAAAGAATGTGGCAATTGTGGGGATGTTTCACAAAGATAATAAGTTGAACTTAACTCTAAGATTTGGACTTAGAAATTATGGAAAGCCGTCAAGTTTCTTTGTAAAAATGTTGTAAAATTTATTTTAAAAGGCATAAAATGTTGATTCAAATCATTGATATTTTCTATTACCAAGGGAATTTCATGTTCTTGATGTAAAATGTATGATAAGTCTAAAATACTTGCATTTTTCATATATTTTATTCCAAGGCTACAAATGGCTTTCCATAGTTTGTTCAGTCCAACTTAGAGTTGTTAAGTTCAACTTCGGATCTTTGTGAAACACCCCCCAGAGCAAAAGCTCTTCTCTAATTCCACCCATAAGCTTTGCTCATCCTCACTCTGCAGAGAGCAATGGATATAGATAGGTCTAGGTTTTAGATTCTTTATATAACTTCTGCACCAATCAGAACAGCAAATTACCAAAAGATGTTCATCAATCCGCTTGATAGAACACAAAGTCAAATGAGTTGATCAAAAAAAGATTTGAGGCCCCTGCCCCCCTGTATCCAGCTGCTGGTCAATGTGGAAACTATAGATTCCTCAATGTTGCGCAATAACTTCGCACTTGTGCCAAGCTCTCTTGACAGGAAAGACCTGTGAATATAGGTCAGGTCCTTTGCAGCATCAAGCCAGTCCAGCTGTGCCAGTGTTGCGCAATACATCACACTCATGATGCTTATGCAGGCGTCAATGTGAAGCCTGGACCCACCCTCCCCAGAGGTCGAAAAATATCGACGTTGATTTGAGGCAGAAGCCCGAGGTCAATATATTGTTTTTTTATAATTGGGTGAAGCCTGACCTATAAAGTTGATGAATGGTGAAGCTTTGACGGGTAATTTTTGTTTTCTGGAGATGTGACATCGTCAACATCAACCCAGTCCAGCGTTGCCAGTGTTGTGCAATAACGTCACACTCACGGTGCTCAGTCGCCTGATACCAAACACCTAATGACTGGAATTCAACTGGCATGATCAGTTGGCCAGCCACTTCCCGTCTGAGCAATGATTGGGGGGAGGGGGGCCCCTCACCGGGGAAACCACTATTCAAAAAAAAAAAGATTCCATGGTGATGTGTTGTACCATAATGAATTATATCCTTTCTTCCGTTGTCTCTCGCCATGGAAACCGGCAAAAGACTATCAATTATTTCCTGTTGGTTTTTGCACACTCTTCCTCAACATACAGCAAGCATCAGAGTTTTTAAGACTATTTGTTGACACTATACTCACAATTATGTCATTAGTGGCAAAATTCACATGTCTCATTCAGAAGGCTTTGAAACAGCAATCAGGGATATAGTTATGAAATACATGCACTGTAATTGGGGAGAATCTTTGTTTAATCAGAAAGATTTTCAAATGTGTTTGTCAGGATGTGGAAAAATCTATACATTTTGTAGGGAGCCTCCTGCATAATCAGGGCAACTTGGCAACTCAGTTATCATCATCATAAGTATTACTCACATGTGTCTTGCCACTGCCTGTCTGTCCGTATGCAAAGCATGTTGCCATCCCTCCCTTGAACACCGTCTCTACCAAAGGCTTGGCGGTGAATCTGTCACAAAAGAGTGAAGCATAGTTAAATATGAAAAAGAAGTACTTGCAGAAGGATTTTCATTCAGACAGATATTGGCTTTTGAAAAGGTTATTGTAAACAGCAGAACAATCATCATCTTAATCGTCAGAAGAATTTGAATTCAGACAAAATGGAATCTCGTTATACAGTGCACTAATTTGACACAGACCCACTGGCCCAAGGCCACCAAAATTTATTGATGCTAAAATTCCACTGCCCCTAATTGGCAACCACATATAACACATGAATTTGACATGTTTTTCTTTGTTTGGGGCCATTAGATTCAGGTTTCAGGCCATAAGAATTGGTCAAATCTTGTTTTGACTTAAAATTGGCATTGATGACATGTGGGTTGCCCAGAAGGAAATTTAAGTGGCACCCGGACCAGCGGGCCTGTGCTAATTTTGGGCATTGTATTATAAGTCAACTCACTTGTAGACCATCTCGTTGGTGGCGTTCTCGTTGAAGGCATAGTCAAAGCGGAAGAGCTGGTTCTCCAGGTACTTGGTCAGGTCCACCTTGAGCTTGGGTTCGTGGACCAGGACCTTGTCCCTGCTGGGGATCGTGAGGACATCTAGGTCCTTCTTGTTGATTTCTGCATTAAAGAGGAGATAAATTATCACAAAATATCAAACAGAAGACTAGACAAGTAACTGGATCAGACAAATTCAAGTTCCAATGGGGAAAGACAGCTTGATGACGCCCACCTTCCTTGGGTGAACATCTAGGTCTTTCTTGTTGATTTCTGCATCAAACCGAAGGCAAATTACCAAGCCCCATCAATTCGCTTGATGGAAGGCAAGACAAATGACTGGATTAGAGTACAAGTTAAAGTTAAAAAGGAAACAGGATGGTTTGAAGAGGTCCACCTTGAGCAGAACCGTGTCCTTGCTGGGAATCGTGAAGACATCTAGGACCTTCTTGTTGACTTCTGTACAATTTACCCAGGATAACACCAAAGATAATATAAGTTCAAGTTCCAAAACAAAAGGGACAGCTTGGTCAGGTCCACCTTGAGCTTGGGTTCGTGGACCAGGACCTTGTCCCTGCTGGGGATCGTGAAGACATCAAGGTCCTTCTTGTTGATTTCTGATTTTAAAAGAAGATGAATCAACAAATTCAAATCAATCAACTTGATAGCACACAAGAAAAATGAAATAATAAGTTCAAGTTCCAAAAGAAACTAGATGGATCTTCGACTGCGCGCAGTCGGAAATGATGCCTCCGCCATTACGCAATTTATTTATATCAAGCCCAAATCAACATGTACACTGAATTAATTCTGTCAACTTAATTTTGATGGTACTCTGTCTTTTAGATCTTGACGTATCACAATTATGAGCTATAAGTGACCTTGACCTTTGCCCTCATGACCCCAAAATCTAATGACTACAATTGTTCCCTAAGATACATTCAGGTATCAAGTTGGATTGAAATCTGATATTCAGTTCTTGAGATTTCCAATCTCAAGCTACTTTTACATATAATGAGCCCTGTGACCTTTGACCTCATGACCCCAAAATCTAATCAGTTCATTGGCTCTCCAAGGAACATACATGTACCAAGTTTGGTCAGAATCCGTCAATCCCTTCTTGAGATAACGCGATCACGAGCTATTTTTGCATATATAATGAGCTCTGTGACCTTTGACCTTTGATCTCATGACCTCAAAATCTAATCAGATCATTGGCCCCCCAAGATACATACATGTACCAAGTTTGGTCAGAATCCGTCAATCCCTTCTTGAGATAACGCGATCACGAGCTATTTTTGCATATATAATGAGCTCTGTGACCTTTGACCTTTGATCTCATGACCTCAAAATCTAATCAGATCATTGGCCCCCCAAGATACATACATGTACCAAGTTTGGTCAGAATCCGTCAATCCGTTCTTGAGATAACGCGATCACGAGCTATTTTTGCATATATAATGAGCTCTGTGACCTTTGACCTTTGACCTCATGACCCCAAAATCTAATCAGATCATTAGCCCCACAAGATACATACATGACCCAAGTTTGGTGAAAATCCGTCAATCGGTTCTTGAGATAACGCGATCACGAGAACGGGACGTACGGACGGACGGACGTACGGACGTACGTACGTACGGACGGACGGACAACCCGAAAACATAATGCCTCCGGCTACTTCGTTGCGGAGGCATAAAAAGGGACAGCTTGGTGAGGTCTACCTTGAGCTCATCTTGTCCTAGCTGGAAATTTTCTGAGAACATCTGGGTCCTTTTTCTTTGTTTTTCATACAAAAAGAAAAATGACACTTACATGATATTGAATGTTGATGGGGGACTTAAGTCATTCAATACTAAGTATTATCACCTGACTTAGTAAATACAGTACATGAGCTGCCATGTAATATTTTTGGATATTACATGGCACTGTTACATGGCAATCAGATGATAAAACAGCTGTTAACTTTGCTGTCGGGAAAATCATGGAATGTTCCCCTCGGGATTTAAAATGCTATTTCGTGAAGAAAATAAGTCCCCTCAATAGCATTTAAAATCCCTCGGGAGTGGAACATTCCGTGCTTTTCCCTCCACCACCAGTTAACAACTGTATACTGTTATATTCCACTCTTTGCAATGTGTACATCAAGTGATTTGAAAATGCCTAGGTACATATTAGTATGGTCAGTACACTTCTATTTTTCTCAAATCCAAGACCCAATCTTAAAAGAGAGGTAACGGGAGGGATGATCCTACAGTTTAAATCATCAATTACAAGTCACTTCTCCTCAAATATCCTTATAAAACGTCTCTCATAAAAGAAATTCATAGAGAAACTGACCGGAAATATAATATTTTCTTTGCTCTTTTCTCTCATAAAATAAAACAAAATCAGAGTACATGTTCACATACCTTTCTTGTTCAGTGGTCTCTTTCTTACACATACAAGGATTTGATGGTCTCCGACCTACCAACAAAAAGGAGACAAAAATGTCATGAAATATAAAAAATTACATAAAAGGAAAGATGGATCCAATACTGCGTATTTAGAAGCGTCTCATGCAAATCATTATCATTAGCAGGGCTCGACACTAGTACTTGCCCTGTTGCATGGGCAAGTAAAGTTTGGTAGATGGCCTGTTTGGTTGCACGATCAGGCAACTAAAATATTGATGAACTATGAGAGAATAATGTTATTCTTTAGGTCGTAAATCTCATTTAGAAGTAAGCAGGCAAGTAAATTTTCTGTTTGGGCAAGTAAATTGTTTTTTTTTAACATGATTTCACTTGCCCAAATGGACCAGTAGAGAAAAAAGTTAGTGTGGAACCTTTTCATTACATTCATCTAAGGCATCTTTTCAAATTGAAATGTGTACAAATGCATATAATGCCAATGATGCCTATGTGTCAACTTTTATTTAACTGCTAAAGTGTAATTTATTAAATCTAATGACATACATTAAGTTAATTCCTTACTTTTTTTTAGTACTGGCTATTAAGGGAGTCAGAAATACCAACTCATTAAACCACAACTCATTTCAAAATAACTTAGACTAACAATACTGCAAAAAATGCAACTAGGCAATCTCTTCAAGTTCAAAATATGGCATGAATCACACAAAGGGCTGATATATTTACCTTATCACTTGTAGAAATTGGAATGTATTCTAATTCTTCTTGGAAATCTTGTATCATCCTCAGGAACTCAAATTGAGGGTGTGTACCATCATCGTCCTGCCAAAAAAAAGAAGTAAATATCATTATTAATAATAAATATCATCCTAATCACCCTCATTGTCATCATCAGCGTCTTCATCATCGGCGTCATGGTTTCCTTTGCAGGCTTAGAGAGTACTTTGTTCAGTAAATTCAAGTCTTATTAAGTTTTGATTGTCTGAAACAGGGTTCAGGGTTGGGTACTTGGGTGGCCCAAAACAAAGAAAAACATTAAACATTCTGAACGTTTGTTTGCCCAGTAGGGCAAGTATTACGCGCTATGACATTTTGAAGGCAAGAAGATCATTTAGAGTACCTTCAGAGTTCTATTGTGCTGATAAACATTCATTAATTAAACATCGTCTGATGACAATTAGCTTGGTTCACCTGTATGGTTGCCCGCAGCTAGTATGCTCCCCGGGGAGTTGAGAATATGTACAAGATAATTGTGCAGGTCTGAACTGTACCAAATGACCAGGGGTAATAATAAGCGTTTAGAGGCTGTTCTGCGTTAGGCGCTATACAAAAAAGATCTATTATTATTATTATTATTATTATTGTATCCATACATGTATTTGGATTCTTTCATTCATTATTGTTTAGCAGTGGAAATGTATAATAAAAATCAACAATTAATTTTTGTTAGACTACCTTTGCTCTTTTTTCTAACTGGATGGCTTGCTTAGCTCTCCTCTCTTCTCTCTTCTGCTTTATTCTGTCGACCTCCTTCACTACGTTAGATCTTCTGCGGGCTACAGGGGAAAAAACAAAGAAAATTTATAATTTGCTTAAATCTAGAAATGTGAAAACAGCACAAAAGGCTCTTTAAAACAAACATGAAATGCATCTCAGAGAAACGTACTGGGATCTTTTTCAAAACAAAACAAGGTCCTACGATGCGGTTTTGTCCGACTAGAATGATTTCTGAACACTATTGTTTTCCTGTTTCCAATCTAACAGATTAAAATCAGCAAGTAAAACTACAGGCATGTGAAGAAAAAGTGTGCACCCCTCCCCCCCCCCCCCCCCCCCCCCCATAAATGATGTGCCCCCTAATATGTAAGCCCACACTATGCTATTGAGTCCAACCAGCTCTAAGAATGGGTAGTCTTATCAATGCAAATTTATTTGTAAAAAAACAATTATTTAAAATAGCTTTCATTAGTGCTAGTCTGCTATCTAAAGTCAGATATTGAGACTTGGATGTAAAAGCAGAGCTACCAACATTGAAATTCAACAATCAGGAAGGTTTAGGGAAATTTCATCGGAAATCAGGAAGATAAGATCTATAAAAATGCATACAACCTAAAGACAATAATTTGTTGATAATATAATCAGGAAGATTGGCGATCCAATGCAGTAATCTCGGTCAACTTTCGGGAAGTCTTCTGCAAATTTCAGAAAGACTTGACAGCTCTGTAAAAGTGTGCTTAGCTCAGCAAGAATTAATTGTTTGTTAACATATATTTATTACTCACAAGCTGCAGCGGACCCTTTCTGTACATTGGCCAATGGGCCCGCGGGGGCCACGTTATTATGGTCCCCGTTCTGGACCGACGACACGGCACTAGGCACGGCACTAGGCCTGGACCTAGCAGACGAGGCTGAAATCAACAAACACACAAGCAAAAACAAAAACAAAAACAAAATAAATCACTAAAGTAAAAGGACAAGCAGGAAAAGGTAAATTAACTAAAATAAAAATGGATAATAAACCAATAAAATATAGACTAGTTCAAAAATAATAATAAACAGTTCTTATATAGCGCATATCACGCCTAGGTTAGGGTCTCTATGCGCATAAGAAGGAAGCATGTAAGCATGGGATAGGATAAGTACAGAGATAGATAAGAGATGGAAAATAAGGAAGAATTCTAACACAAGTGACAATAAAAAAAAATTTAAAAAGTATAAATAAGTATAAATAAGGGTTGAAACACAATGGATGTAATATTTAATAAATTTAAATAATTAAATTATTTTCAGCATGGTCACTGCACTGTACGGGTCAACATTATGCATTCAAAAGGTACATCCATTATTATACAGCAAATAAAGGCAAATCTTCAAAAAATCTTTTGGGGGAAAATAAAATATGTATTTAAAAGAAAGAATCTAATCAAGCAAAATGCAAAGAATGAGATAGAAATGTACAGCAATAAAATACACAGAAAAGTCCATCTGTACCATATAGTTCAATGCCTGAAAAGGAGGTCAATTAAGCAAAGAGATAGGTAATATCTAATTAGAGCATAAAATGGGTTTGAATTGCAGAAAATAGTTTGCATGTAATATTTCTGAGACCATCAGCTACATGCAATGATGCATGACCGCAATTGATCCCAATTTGTCCTTTGTATTATAAATGAGGGGTCAAGAAAAGAACATTAAGCAGATAAGCATTCCAGTGATTTGTGTGTTCTTTTTATTGCATCAGCTTTAAGAAAATGTATTAAAATAATAATAATAATTAAAAGTTTGCTAATAATGATATTTTGCAGATTAAAGACCATGTTCCCTTTACTATGTACAATCAAAATATAGACTGAACAGTGGAAATGCAAAATAAAAGGGGAAAAGAAATCAGCAAAGAACAATAATGCAGTATAGTATAGCTACAAAATATATTTACAATAAAGAATACTCATAGGGATACCAGTTATAATGACAATGACTTCTCACAAAAAAGTAAAAACTTTGGATGAAATAATAAATTGAATATGCAACCTGGCATACAGGGTAAACAAAACCAAAAAAAATAACAGAGCAATGCAGGTACATGTACCATCGATTTTGCACTTGGTTTTTCTAAAGCTACTTCTAAGAAACAGCACTTAAAAAAAAAAAAAATTGACTTACGCTCCTCATCTGAGTTGCCCAAGAAAAAATGTGAAAAAATATGAAAGTCAATCGAGAAATAGAAAACATTACAAAGTTATAACTAGAAACTAGTATGGAGACAATCTTTTATTTTGTCTTTCATAACGTGTACATGCCTGCTTAACAAATTGTTAATTGATCTACATACAAGTATGTACAGAATCTAAGCCTTTTTGGCGAGTAATGGGGACACACAAAATGTCCCTTTACCTCCGAATTGGAACAGAAATTCACTGTTCCTGCAACGGTCATTTATTAATTATCATGCTGATGTTTTGAACAATTTTTATTAGTAATCTTTTACGGTTCCATGGCGAAAGATAGCTTCAAGAGGAAGTTTACAGTATAGAGAAAAGATCGTAATAATGCTTTCTTGGAAGAGTGGTGGTCATCATTCAGAGGGTGTTCCTTAACCCTAAAGGGACCGGGGGTAGGCAGAATCCACCCCACCTCCCCTGACATTTCGCGTGATAATTCTGCATCGCATGCAGTTCCTTTCATTGAAGTTTTGCGCATCTTTTGAGACCAAAGGTGCGAGGACTGGGTAAACCGTTGCCAGGTCACATGATGATGACCTTTTGTAATGAATGTCAGCCCAAAAATCGTGGAATCTGTGATTTGTGTACAAATCCTATGGAAATTGGAAATTGAGGGGGGACGGAATCCGCATAGCCAAAATAACTAGGCCTGATTAGGGTTAAACATAGATCTGTAAACTACCTCTGCAATTAATTCATCAGTGGTTTACAACTTTGATACATTTATAAATAGAATAGAACTGTTACCTCTTGTTTCCCTTGGTGCTGGCTTCGGCGTCGGTTTGCTGGCTTCTGAATTCAACGCCTTTGCGCTGGACACTCTGCTCTTGGGGGCGGGGATGTGTGACGGGGGTGGGGCAGCGGGAGGGGGGTTGGCGGGCTGGGGCGGGGTGGCAAGGTTGGGGTTCAGCGCGTAGATGGCAGCGATTTCAATCTGTGGGAGAGAAAAAGAAAATTACGGAGTTTCATGATAAAATTTGACTGTGAAATTAGAGCAGGAGATGATCAATGCAAAATGCAGGCTAGACAGAAATTTTTACTTTTAGGCCAGCAAAAATTAATGATCAGGCAACAACATTTAACATTTTCAAGCTGACAATGATTGAATGAAAAATTCTTGTAGATTTTGTTTGTCAAGTATCATCTACTATAATCACAAAACTTGTTTCACTTTTTTTTAAATCTTGAGTCTTCAGCCAGTACATTTAGTTTAAGCCCACCAAATATATAAAAGTATACACAATTTTCTAGAATGTTTAATTTGTAGGAATTGTTTTGTTTTTTTACTGAAAGATGAAATTACTGTATAATTGTAGCCACGTAAATTGTATAGAAATTTAGGGCAATTACTCATTAATCACCAGCGGAAATTGCTCAGAAATGGTCCTAGTCAATAGGGGGCTGAACTATTACAATACTAGCACCACATTTCATGGGTCATGGTATAAATAGAAATAATTTCAAAATGATAATTCATGAATTACCTCCTTTCCTTTTGTATCTCCTCTCTCGAACCACTCTACCGTGACGCTCTCTGTGCCTGGACTGATGCCACTTATACATGCCGAGTGAACCCGCCCTGCAGCAAAGACAAAGAAAACCACATCATATTAGAAATGAGGACATTCACACAATATTAATAATTTAATTTTGTTAACTAGTAAGTATTCAGTGAATACAGTTTTTGAGTCGATCGTTACGCTCTCTGTGCCGGCATTGATGCTACTGTATGCCGAGTGAACGCACCCTGCAGCAAAGAAAGACCGAGAAAAGCACATCATAGTAAAAGAGAATGTTCACACAATATGTCACAATCTGTGAATCAGAAAGTATGCCATTTATTGGTGAGTGAACATGCCCTGTAGCAAAGAGCGAACAAACATTAACAATTAAATAAATGTCTTGGTCATTTTCACTACAATTTAACAACATACGTGTCTATGCGATGTCTCTATAAAAAGAATAGCATGCGAAGGTGCAAACAAAAAATTAATGGGCTTTTGATATGCATGCAGTTCTTATCCTAGGGGCGGGGAAGGGGAATAAGACAATATCCCCCCAGAACAGTTACCGTTAAAGGGCAATGAAACCCAAGCAAAATGTTGCTTTCATAGTCTTGAAGAGATTAAGAAGAATAATCTCTGAAAGTTAGAGCATAATCGGGTAAGAAACAAGAAAACTACGGCTCTTTGAAGATGTCCATTTAATCCTATGGGGAACTCAAATTGGCAACGCACTCTGATAAGTGTGTGGACAACTCCCTATATGTTTTGTACACAAATGTTCCCATTTTTACAATTTTCTTCATAGTCACATTTTTCCATTCCCCCAACTCATGATATGTTATGTATAAAAGCATTCTACAAAACATATATGTTGAACTCAAACGAAGGGTAAACATACATTTTGAGAAAATTGAACAAAACTTAAATTTTGTGTACAAAATGTATGGGGAGTTGTCCACAACTTTGCCAGAGTGCGTTGCCAATTTGAGTCACTTGAAGAAATACATGGCTCTTTTCAAAGAGCCATAATTTTCTTATTTCTTGACCGATTGTGCTCAAATTTTCAGAGACTATTCATTATATTTAGTGTCTTATAGTGCAGACAACAATTTGTCTAGATTTCATTGTCCTTTAAGAGTTCATTCACATACTGATGTCCATGAACAAATTTACAGATATTTCACAACACCCTAACTATTGATTTGATTCTACAGTACTTATAGTATACAAATAATGACAATGTATCGGTATTAAAACACATAACACGTTGAGTATTGATTCGATTAGCACTACAGTACTGTACAGTACAGCAATAATAACAATGCAGTTTCATCATGCACATTCCATGGAAAATTAATTTAGGAATTCATTTTATTATTGCTCATGACTAATACTGTCATCTTTGTAAAAATTTTTTTTTTTAATGTAAACAAATTTAAAGATAAATATAATGATGCAAGAACAACTACATGTAGATGCACAGGTACACTGTACAGTAATCTTAGCACCAACAAAAAATTGTTGAATTTATTTCATGCTGAATAATATGCCTATTTTGTTGGAAGTATCCAAATCCAAACAATGTAAATTGTATGTTAATTGTTCAGGCCTTCAGGGTTATTCCGTCAAGGCTCAAGCCACTGGTGACTGCACGTAAAATTTATTTCGGATTCATTTCAGTACACCTCGGAAAGGGGCAATCAATGATATGATTATGTATGATGCAGCTTGTCTATTAGAGCTGATATACACAGAAGATGTGGATTTCCCTAAAATACTGTATTTTGTGCAGATCACAGTCTAATATTCAAATACATGTAACTGTTCAAAAAGATAGTTTTTCTCATAAATGTTGCACTATATTATGAAAATTCATGAATGAATTCCTTTTATGAAATTTTGCTAATTTACGGATCAATACAGACTACAACTCATCACTTACAAGCGCACAAATCAAAGGTTTTCCTCATACCGTATGATTCTAGTACCATACATTACTCATCCGAACCCTAACCATTTATGAGGGGTCAACTGGACAGAGTCAGACAGACAACAAGACACACTGCGTGGAAAATTCATCATCTATCGGGAATTCCTTTCATTATTGCTCATTACTCTGTCTCTAGCCTTTGTACACCTACATGTAGAAAGGGGCAATCAATGTTGTAAAACGCAGGTTTATAACTCACCACTTAGAGAAACACACAAATCATAGATTTTGTTCTCATAATGTATGATTCTAGTACCATACATTACTCACAGAATCTGAACCCTATACATTTATGAGGGGTCACTCGGACAGAGTCATGACAGACAGACACACTGCATGGAAAATTCATCATCGTGGAATTCCTTTCGAATTATTGCTCATTACTCTCTCCTTTGTAAACCAAGGAAGGGGCAATCAGCCTATAGATAGATGTTTGCATGTTCTATAACCCTGGCACAGAAATTGCCAAATTGGCTGCGGAAGCGACGGCCCACACCCAAACAAAGGCCTTTCCTGTACCATAAGAGATGGACATGTCCATGTACAGTATGCAAGTCTACGCCTCTATGGATCTCCATCTAATAACATCCATGCTCGTTTCTCTTAATGCTAGCCTCCAATGCAGGAATTATGTTTTAATTTTAGGGGGACTACTACTGAGCACTTCAATCTGATGGATATCACAAAATATGTCACATAATACCCTAATAGATGGTAATTTCAGGGGCTACCTACTGATTTAAGGGGGCTATTTTGATAATTAGGGGGCAAAATCGCCCTCAGCCCCCATATATTTCCTACCCTGCTAGCCTCCTCTCAAGACCTCAGTAAATCTGCATTCATGTTTCAATTCATGCATCTAACGTGTCACGCAATGCTATGAGAAATGAACCATGTTCCTTGATGCGCAATCAGTCTTGAAAGGAACATCCAAAAACTTTTTTCAAATGGATATCCTGTCACTCAGGATAGTATAATTTGGAATAATTAGATATTTATAAGCTCAATTCTTGTGGCCCTGAGCCAGTGGGGCCCATGCTGATTTGGAGCCAGGGTCGTGTTATCTATAGATAGCTCTACATTCAGGTGAAACATGATGATCTCAAAATGTTGTATGTACATGTACATAATTTCTAAGAGAATGATTGTTCTGATTTTGACAAATGTACCTATTCATACTAACTATACGTAGATCTAAAGGGCTCAATTTTAGCGATGACCCAGATGCCAATGGCCACTAGAAATTTGTTGCTGGCCAATGCTGGGCCACCTGACTAATAGGTGACCCAGCTTGCCAATATCATCACAATGGAGTTGATGGATCAATTTTAAATTGATGCAGCAGTTTGGCCACCAGAAGATCCCACCCAATGGCCACCCCTTTGGCCACCCCTTTGGCCTCCCCTAATCTAGATCAAACAAGTTCTGCTTCAGTGAGCAGATCTTTTGTTCTAAAACAAAACAAGTGTATGCAACGCAAATTGATTTAATGATGAGGAATGGGCAAGGGGTAATATGAGCTCAATACTACCTCCAACATAACAACTCAGACACCATCCAGACAGACACCAAGTAATGTTCATAAATTATTAATGTGTTGCATGACTCATGTATGATGTGACACTGACACAGTCATGCCACGAGCACATACATGTATTGGTGTTTTATCATTTGACAAATATATGGCCTATTGGCCTCATCGGTTAAGGGCCAAGTGACAAGATTGAGAAATTGCTCCTCAAATTAATTCTCCGTAAGGGGCATCAATCATGACACACATAAACACACATTTTGGCTAAGCGGGGAGATAATTTATTGAGATTGAAAAAGCACATGTATGCAGACGCTCGCTGCAGACGCTCGCTGCAGCTGCAACAATGCTTTGACCATCTGTCGCTTTTTATCCCATTATTGTTAATGCTTTATGGGAAAATATGTAATTTTATAGTTATTTTGGCATGCACAGTGAAAATGAAATGGCCTAGTCAAGCTTGGTCTAAGGCAGATGTGACACAATGTATTTAGGCTATACAATAATATTTTCTGGGTACACAACTATGTAATACAATATACATTTACACGATCTACGCAGGGCTTTGTATGAACTGAGAGGTGGGAGGAGAGCGCTGTCCCGATCAGCGATGACTCAGGGCTAGTTGGGCCACTAACGATTAGTTTCAGTCCACCAATAATTCATGAATATAAATTTTAACTTAAATATATTATAAGAGACTTTATTATACAATATATATACACTGTCTTTATGTTTTCTAAAAATGGTTGTTGTTTGACGGTCTCAAGATGAAGGTTTCATGCAATGAGTTAAGATGCACATAAAATGCTCCCCAGGCAGAGAACAGAGTAGTACATGGTAAATGCTGCAGATTTGATTGAACCACCCATGTCAGAAGAAACTCATGCCCTCTGGATAACAGCACTGCAAAAGCATTGAAGAGGCGAACCCTGGGTAATCAAATCTACAGATCACATGATTGATTGATCAAAATGTAAATTGGTAATTTGATCCCAACTTTTAATCACCAAAAACACATATCTAGATGATCCAGATTATGTTGTAGCCTGTTACCTGTAAGAAGCTAAGTGTAGATCAATAAAAATGTCCTGTATAGCACTATAGCAGTCATTTGACCTTTCTAGGAAACAGACAATTTCGCTTCATCATCCACATACTGTAAGAAATAGGTTGGCGTACAGGCTAAGATTCTTGAGTCACGGATGGAGCTCGAGGAGGCCGAAATTGGGCAACGTGTGATTCATACTTCAAGTTCATAGTTACAGTACATGTACATGTTAGTGTACATCCTGAAACTGTAATGTAAGTTCTAAGTAAATACCCATCCATCTCATACACATTGTACAGTTCGATTCTGGCTATGACTGAGGTCTAGGGAAAATACCATTATACAGACTGTCCCAGAAAAAACGAAACCGGGTTTCATGGCAGAAATTTTATGTAATAATGAATAATTTCCTTGATGATATATATATGTCTGAAAAGTTATATGTGTCTCCTCTTTCATTTGATGTACAACTTATGGCACATAATTCAAGCATGACTGAATTAGAACAATGGAAAGTGGTGTTACCAGAATTCCATTTGCATGCAGAAATTGCAAGTTTGGGTGAGGTTTTGGGGTGAGTTTTAAGGGTAGTAAACATACTTATTTTGAATAAGGACAAACACCGTATACAAATTTATAATTTTATCTTTTATATGACACCTCATGATAGACGACTCAATGCCAGATTGAGCCAATTTTACTTAATTCACAAGGGGAAATCCCCAGTAACATCAACCAAGCTCCAACCCAGAAACTCTAACCGCTCAAGTCGACGCTTTACACCTGATGCCTACAACCTAATGGAGTCCAGAACAGACAGGCACTTGTACTCTTTTTTGCCCAGAACCATACGGGACTGGAACGATTTGCCCCTTGCCACTACATCAATGCCATCCTTAGATAAATGTAAGACAGCGCTAAATAAATAATCACTGAGTCGCATCTGCACCCGACCGCAGCGTCATGGAACATTCGTTCTGTTGCTGTGTACCCGTGATGATGATGATGATGATGAAAAAATAAATGATTTATGCCACAGAACGAGTACAATGAAAACATGCTTGATTCCAGCCCAAATGAGTAAATTTCCTGATCTAGCCTATTTCCCATGTTTTCCCTGATCCCCATGTTTGTGTAAATTCACTCATGCATCAAAGTCCATTGTCAGCTGCTAAGTCAGGAAAGCTGAGCGACTTCTTACTCAACTTTCAACCATTTGGGCAGAAATCAGGCATGTTTTCATTGTACTCGTTCTCTGGCATAAATCATTTATTTTTTTAGCATGATGTGTCATGTAAAAGATAAAAATATGAACTTTTATGTGGTGTTTGTCCTCTTTAAAAATAAGTAGGTTTACAACCCTTAAAACTCGCCTAAACATAAAATGTATACGTGCAAATTGAATAGTGGTAACACCACTTTCCATTGTTCTAATTCAGTCATGCTTGAATTATGTGCCATAAGTTGTACATCAAATGAAAGAAGAGACACAGAGCTTTTTTAGACATATATTATATCATCATGGAAATTATTCATTATGACAGAAAATTTCTGCCATGAAACCCGGTTTCGTTTTATCTGGGACAGTCTGTATTGAGGTTTCCTTCGTATGGGATTACACATGTCTAGAACTAAAATTAACTATTTAACCCCTTGACTACGGGAACAGGGTCTGTTGTGTACAAAGTCTATGGGGATTTCAGAAACTCGAAGGGAACAGGTTAAATTAAGTTTATTTTATTGCAGACTCTTTTAAATCAGATATTTGCGGCACAATTTTTTAGATTTTTGGTTTTTGTTTTGAAATGCAATGTCATTGCGCGCAATGATTCATTTTTAAAGCATTTTTAATACAAGCAAAATACAAACTAAAATGAACATATATCCACTTTGGTGAAGCTAAACATACATATGAACTAATTGGCTGCGCAAATAATGGTGTAGTCAATGACTTTGCAGACAGAGATCCAAATCTTGTAATTGTACAGTCATCTACTGATGTCCAATTAAACACAGATCTCAAATAATATACGGTACAGTACTTTGTTGTGCACAATGTGCAACAGTGGGCTTAATTATCATTGTATGCCGTACCACATAAATCACAATACATCACTGACTGCACGGGCTCGAATGATGTTGAAAAGGCACATCAATTAGTTGTCTGTCAATTTACCCCTAGAAATTATCCATACAAATAAATATGTTCTAGCAGGGCTCAAAATTAGCAATTGCACAGGGCCACTTAAAATTAGCTTTGGGCCACCAAAATGTATTAATTTTTAATCCTAATTTTACAAGCCCTGAATAGGCAACTACATACAACATAATATTGTTGTTTTAAATTGTTATTTGGGGCCACTATAGAATCAGGTTTGAGATTGATTACAATTTGAGAACTCTTGAGTTGATTTTACTTGCCTGACAGTGCCACAGGGAAAATCATTAATTTCTAGCATTGATAAATATCTCCCAGTCTCATCCTATTCAAATAATACAACCACTAGTTTACAAAAACTATCTGTAGTATTTTATGATTCAATTCAACGATGCCATGCATGAATTCACAGTGACGGTGTTCAAAACTGACAGGGCCAAAGGGAAAATCATTAATTTCTACCATTGATAAATATCTCCCAGTCCCATCCTATTCAAATAATACAACCACATACAAAACAACCTATCATATTATAGTATGATTCAATTCAACAATGCTGTGCATGAATTCACAGTGACAGTGTTAAAAAATCAAGAATACAACCAGATACAATTACCTTTATAAATAGTTTAGTTTACATGCACACAGCTAGAAACTGATACTATGAATAATACAATGGACTTGTAGCCAAGTACACCTTGTAAACTGATTGGATGGGTTGCCATGGTACACCCAGTAAACAATGCACCCACATGTAGCAATGTTTGTGTGTACACACAGTCTAACACACTGCATACTGCATGCAAAGAAGTAAATAGTTTAAAGTGTTGACATTTACATTTATGCATGAGAGACTTGACGAGTTGACTAGCTTGTATACCTCCTCAATCCTCATGAATGTTTATTTTCTATTATAGGCAGGGCTCCACACTTACCTAGTGAATTAATTTCTTCCCCTTTTCTGGTGGCCCAAAGAAAAACAAATTTACTGGCCCAAAAATGTTATTTCATGCGTAAACTTTTTACTATTTGAAAGTGTGTATTCTCTTTCCTGATCAAACCTGTGATTATAGATGGAAGCATGACATGGAAGAAAACAAATTTTTTCTAATTTTGTCAATGTCGGGTTGAAAATCTGCTTGCCCGATCTGGCCACCAAAATATGACTTTTATACATTTTTGCTGGCCCGAAGTGCGATTTCACTGGCCCCGGGCCAGCAGGCTAGTGCAAGTGTCTAGCCCTGTTACTGAATACTGGCTTTGTTTCCATTATAATCCATGTTTTATTTTGTTGTTTACTTTCTAATGATACACATCAGAACAAGACAGTTCCATTGAATTCAATTTACACTACTTAAAACAACAATGCATGCACGTTTTGCCTGGCTATGTATTTGAATTCCTTAATTAATTGATTTTATTACACAATGCACTATCTACACTGACAAATATGTGTTCCACTATTTTAGTTCTTCTACTAGTATACACAACACATGTATGTATACATACAATTGGTACAAACTGTGTGTTAGCATTGTGCGTGTGCATGTGAAAAATACTGATCTATCATCTATGTAGTACTGATGTAATGCAATAAACTAGTATTAGGGGCCGGCGTACATAACATTGAATAACACTGCGTCTCCCCAGTATATAGTGTACAGAACTTTTTACATATTATGGACAGAACAGGGGGCTTCGCTGAAATTGGAATAGGAAATGTCAGGAGTGATATAACAGCACGCGTGCAAATGGCCTCCTCAGTTCAGCCTACTCATTGCCAATGAAAGATTGATTTCCAATTATAACTCCTTGCAATTTACCAACCAGGCTCAAAAGTATAGTATCCCTTTAAATAACGGCTCTTTAAATACCTGCGCTGAATTCTCTCCCCGGTCAAATATATTCTAAAATGGCCCACTTGACAAGCTGTCCTTAAATATTTCCCTTTAGAAGATAATTTCTCACAATGGGTAACCAAACAACATATCATTATATTTTGTGTAATTTTTTTTTTTTTTTTTTTTTGGGGGGGGGGGGGGGCCACCAGATTCATGTTCAGGGCCACTAGAATTTGAAAAAAATCTTGTTTCTACCTGCCCAACTGGGCCACAAGGCAAAAAAACTTTTTCCTCTGGTGTAAATCTCCTCTAGAAGTAAACAGACAAATAAAATAAACTATAAACTATAAATTGAAAAAGTATCATTTCACTTGCCCAAACGGGCCAGTATAGAAAAAAAAAGTCAGTGTGGAGTCTGTGGAGTGTGGACATACAACCAGGTACAGTACATTATTAGGAGAGAAAGTGTGCAATGTACACAGCGTTTGTTCAAGTGCTATACATGAACACACAGCCGCAGGCACACCTAATAATTTGATGAGATTGTATGAGATTGCTTGGCAGAATCGCACACATGTACGTCAACTGTTATCCATATGAGTCTGTGGACTCTGTGTTAAAGGGTACCACCACCCAACAAAAAATAATCTTATAAATGAAAGGTAACATCTTTAGTAGTCCATTCCATCAACAAGTTCAGAAAAATATGTTTCCAGAAAATAATATATAATTTGAAAACGCATCACCATTCTAAAGCATCCGTTCATGTACGAAGACTACCTTTGTTGAAGAGCAAACGAATCGTCCAAGATTGTATTGTCTCCAAACGTACGCGTAAATAGCATTGGCGCACTCGCAAATGTTTGGCGCGTACGGAACCATGAAATAATGGTTCTGTAAGTGGTGGTAATTAATTGCATCGTTTATGAACTACACAACCCTTTGCAAAATGTTGGGTACGTATCTATTTGATAACACAAAATTGTACCAAAACATATGTGTTGTTCTTTGCCTGGTGGTCCCCTTTAAAGTAAATAATGTACTCTTGATTAAATGGCAAATGCAGTAGAACTCTACATTTAGAAGGCAGTTTAACTCATCTATACATATATACACAAGACTCTTATAATTTGATGATATTGCCTTTGACTGCTTCTTGATTATTTTAAGAAGGAACTACATTTCAGGGTAGGAAATACACGGTTGGTTGAGGGTGATTTTGCTGCCTAATTTTCAAAATAGCCCCCTGAAATCAGTAGGTAGCCCCTAAATTACCATACAATAGGTTATTATGTGAAAAAGTAGCCCCCTAAAATCAAAAATTCATTCTTTCCCCGAGTAAAGAGACCTCTGCTAAAATCTACCTGGGGTGGTTTGTAAAAGTATTCTTGGATGTCAGGTCAACTAGAGCTATTTTAGAATTCAGTAAATTATGCAGACCTGTCTTATCAATACATGTAGTAAATTTTATTTATTTCACTTACAAGTGATAGCGTTGTAAACTTGTGAAGCTTTTTTATTCTGCCAGTTCAATTAGCTGATTTTTTGTTTTATACAAGTACTGTACACGTTGTGGTCAGATTCATTTTTGTTGAGTACATTACATGTAGCGTAGCTTTTACAAAAACTGCCCATATCAGAAAAATAAGCACACTGTCCTACAACTGCTCTTCATTTTTATTGTTAAATCAACATACATGTGTACAAACTACAAAATGGCCAAGTATTTCCATTCAATCACGCCTAAAGATGTGCCACATCTTTATTTTTCCCCTAGAAAAAGGACAGGCACACTAAGTCTAAGAATGTAAGACACTATTTATTTGTAATGCTATGATGCTATTGTCTACTTGTGTGTAGTGTTTGCTAAATTGTATATTTGCAGTGCTTGCTAAATTTGTTTAAATTAATCAGTATAATGACATACCTTAACTTTAGGACTTAGTCCAAATCCTCAAAATCCAATTGGAATTGTTGGATTCGTATTAATTAACAATAAAAGCATTGGACCGGTTTTGTTTTTTTTTATTTCCCTTTCGTTAAAAAGATATTTATGATTGAAGTGTTCAGATATTAAATTATCCACTGGATCGCCAAAACCATGTACAAAGTGAGTGCAATGAGTTAGTGAATATCACTTTGCATTTTTACTCATTACTCGGCCATATAACGTCCATTTAACTTGAAATGTTCACACAACACCCAGTGGACAGCAAAAATTACATTGTATCAACCACTCGTCTCCTTTTGCACATGTGTCAACAAAGTTACTAGATCCCTTTAAAAGTTTAAGTAATTCAAGGAGTTATTACTCTTCCAGACTTCCTTCATTCTCTTTAATGTTTTCACTGGACTCAGGGAACATGGTAAGAAGTTGCACACAATGTAGAAATTCAATTTAGTAAAGTGAGTCTTGATCACAGACTACAGCACACAAGGTCTGACTCATTGCGCTAATAATAACACAGTGAGTTGGCCAGTGCAACGCTGTCACTGGGCGGCTTACAGTGGCACACCATCACATAAGTATGTGTGCTCAGTAGTTAGTGTACTCATGCATGCATGCAGCAAAGGAACACAAGCTATACCAATTTCAGAAGAATATCATTTAACATTTTGCACTCTCGTTTACTCACTCCAATTACATCAAAAATAATCATTATCTGGCACCCATAGTGTGTTAGTAATTATGTATACATGTATGTATATATACCAACATATTGTTTTATTTAACAGTGAAATTACCAATTATTTTTAGTCTTTGTATATGTAGCAGGGCCTGCGGGGCATGATTGGGACTAACGTCTCATTAGAATAGAAAAGCCTGGATTTTTATATTAGATTCAAGATTAAATATTAAAATATGAAAGAATAATTAACAGTGTTTTTTAATAAGATGTATGGTACATTCATAGCTGCCAACATTTGGAATTTTAAATTAGTAACATTTAAGCAAAACTGAACATCATGTGCGCGAAGCGCACATCACGAGCGCGAAGACCCTTTAGCCGGGGTCCAGGGCCCGCTTTAGGGCCCTGGAGCGTGGAGCGTGAAGCACGGAGTCCATTGCGGCCTGCGTCCATGGCCCTATTTTTCATCATTTTTGCACAATTACTAGGTATGATTTGGTCAGATTTACGTTTAAACGTTGTCTCTATACGTTTAAAAATGTGAAAACGAAGAAAGGAAAAAAGAAAAAAAAAAGTTTTTTTTTTTTTTTTTTTCAAAAATTCGTAATTATAGAAGGAGTATTCGTAAAGAAGGTGGGAAATTCGTAACAATTACGAATTTTTCGTAACAGTTGGCAGCTATGTACATTGTATGTAAAGTACATGCTGCCTACATTCTAGTCCTTTTGAACATCACAATTTTAAAATCATGGCAAATTGTAGAGAAAATAAGCACTTGAATTTGGCAGCCCTGTAGTGTTCTGTTCAAACAAATTACTTTTTATGCAGCACTAAATCATATTCATAATCATGTTCATTTTAGTGGAGTTACTTGATGTAGTTGAGGAAGCAAATTCCTGTAATCATTCAAATAAGGTCTAAATTATAATAAGTTCACTGAAATAAGGGGAAAGGGCAAAAGTTGTGACTGGTGGCCTAAAATGAAAAAGAAATATTTTGGGGGCCCGACCGGCCACCAAAAACCAGTTTCCCAAGAAACAGTAACTGAAGCTGACTTTACGATTTAAACAAATACAAAATGTGACAGACGCCAATTTATTCTGTTTGATAAGTTTTTACCATTTTACAATTTAGAAAACGTGTGTTGGTGAATCTTTTAAAATGTTATTCTTCCTTTTTTTCCGGCCACCCAAAATTAAAAAAATTAAAGAATTTAGTAGCCACTTGAAAAAGGTTAATGTGGATTGTGGAGACGATGGAGCTCTGTATAACATGTGACTAATGAACAGCAAGAAACAATTAAGCTTTTTTTACTAGTGCCACCAAAATCTTGAATTTTCCATTCTTTGGTGGAAAGAAAATAACACAAAAATATGTACAAATATGTATCTTTATTAATAATCTCAATAAAATTGTGTCAGTCCCATTTTGCACAGTATACAAATTGTCAAAAGCATAAATGTGAAAATTTTGGTGGCCCAATCGGGCCACCAAAGATCTATCTCTTTTAATTTGTTGCAATTTAAGTGGCCCCACATATGGTGGCAATCTGGTATCGAGACGAAACAATCAGGGACAGTAAACTATCAGACGAGTTTCCAATATTATTATTACAAACAAACAGAATTGGCCTAAATTTCTGTGAATGTACATACTAAGTAACAAAAGAAAAGACAAAACATCCCAAATCAAAACAATTTGTAGTATTAATCTGTTCCACGCAGTCAAAATGAACATCAACATCATTTCAACATAGATGATCTGTAAATATATATGACAGGCCTATCTAATCAGTAATTCCTTCTCTGTTCTATTTTACGTACCGTGCCGTATGCTTTGTTACATAGTACAGAGCAGGAATAATTGATCAGATCGGCCTGCCATGTAGCAGGCAGTTTGAAGGATGGTTGGAAATATGCCGCAGCTGATCGCGAAAAAAGGGTGGAAAATTAGTAAAACTGCCATCAAAGTCAAAGAGAGCAGCCAAGCGTCCTGTAGTGGATGGAGCCTAATGCTGTTAGGTTACAAAAATATCCCGTCTCGGATCCCGGCTAGTAGAAATAAAAAATGATTAACGGGTCTAGGTTCGTCCCGGTTCCCTTGTGAATGAGCAAAAACACTGTCTGTACCCATGCACACACAGTTGCTATTTTGGGGAGTTATGAGGAGACATACCATATATATATTAGCCAAGGTTCAGTGGGCATGCATATCATACCAAACTCACAACCACATGTGAACTCAGGGCCTGTGTAAGATCATGTTTGGGGGAATTTTTTATGACTACAAGAAACACAATGTTTAAAAAGTTTATCCAAAAAAAATGGGTGGCAGCATTGTGGTAATTTATTTTGGGGGGTGTGCCAGTGTTTGGGGTAGCCTATCCGATATGCGTCGGGCTTTCTAGCAAGTACTAATCGCGTTATCATTATGTGGACGGAACCACCGATGTCCGAACCCTATCCAATATGCATCGGGCTTTCTAGCAAGTACTAATCGCGTTATGTGGACGGAACCACCGATGTCCGAACCTATATGCGCTCCGCGCATCGGGTTCGAGAACACCGGTTTTCCGTCTCCATATTAAACGCGATTACTGTAGTACTTGCCAGAAGACGCCTATCGGAAAGGCTAGTGTTTGGGGCAGAGTTATGTGTTTTTTTTTTTAAATAGTTATGTTCAATAAAGCATACACATGAAAAGCCAGTTCAGGTAGGGGCATTCTCCTTAAACCCTTTGTATAGCTCTGCACAAATTCAGGTAATTGACTTACTGTTGACGAGTCCCGGGTACCCGGGTCCCGCCGAAAAATGTCGAGTCCCGGGCGCAAAAATCGATACTCGATATCCCGAAAAAAAAGCAAAAAGTCCCCTTTTTGAACGCCAGAGTTATCTGCCCACTCTCATTTTCTTTTCATTCCTTTTTCCCTCTTTGCTGTATTTTAGAAGATGATTTATTGTCATAAATGCGCTGCATTTTTGTCACTTGAATGAACATGTTTTCCCAGCGGCGTGACATGCCTATAGCGAAATCAACAAATGGATAACTTTCGGGTACCCGGGACTCGCCCGAAAAATTATCGCGAGTCCCGGGTAGTAAATATACCCGAAATCGACAGCCCTACTTCAAGGCTCAACCTGTTTAAACATTGTGACCTTCTCTGCTCCTGGTTTTCTTATATGTACAGTATACAAATTTGTTATTATTACTGGAAAAAATGGGTTGCCAAAACGAGAATTATAGAAAAAAAGGGCCATTTCTCGGACCGCTAATTTCCCGTTTGAAAGCCATGACCGCCGGGAATTCCCTTCTCGGATCGGATCGGATAACAGCACTAATGGAGCCCATGAAATTGGTGAGTGAGATTATCTGTGTTATGATGTCAAATGAGCGTTAAAAACACATTTAAGATAGTTGTTTTAACCCGTCAGACTGACAGTCCGTGGCTTACCAACAACTTGTGTTAGCTATTGCCCCGTCAATTATGGAATCTGTCATTTGAAAGGGTTGACAGTATGAAACATGAATTAGTACTTAAGACATGTTACATTTATCATTCGGACAACGTGTGTACAGACATAAATCATTCAGACATTTTTGTTTGCTCTACTAAAAGCCGTAAAAGTTCTGATGCAAAGCAGTGCATTTTCATTACTCATTAGTCTAGACTGTTTTTTCCCTACAGAAAACATGAACAAAATTGTACTAGTTGTACCCAAATGCATTTCTTACCCGATTTTTTACACGATTCAGAATTATGGGAATTGGGATCTTTGACTGTAAGTGTAATCCAGAGTTGATTAAGAAAATGCATAGCTTTGCTTCAGAACGTTTGTAAACAAAAATGTCTGAATTTATTAAATGTCTCTACAAACGTTCTTCTGAACTATGAACCAGTTTCTTTCTTAGTTTAGTTTCTTTGCATTTTTCTTTCTTTCTTTCTTTCTTTCTTTGCATTTTTCTTTCTTTTTTTCTTTTTTTCTTTCTTTCTTTCTTTCTTTCTTTCTTTCTTTCTTTCTTTCTTTCTTTCTTTCTTTCGTTCGTTCGTTCGTTCGTTCGTTCGTTCGTTCGTTCGTTCGTTCGTTCGTTCGTTCGTTCGTTCGTTCGTTCGTTCGTTCGTTCGTTCGTTCGTTCGTTCGTTCGTTCGTTCTTTCTGTGACCGAGTGATTACTTTACTTCTTGCTTCCTTCTTTCTTTTTCTCCAACCCAATCATTCAGCTAGCAGCTGTAGTGACTAGTGTTCATTCATTCATTCGTTCATTCATTTGTTCTTATTTTACTTTTGAGTTTTGTCTTTACTTAAAAGTTTTACTTTGTGTTTTACTTTTATTTTTTTTATTACTTACTTAGTTTTACCACTTTCTTTATAATTATAAGTTTATTTTTCTTTAATTTAAAGACTTTGTTTTTCTGTTTAATTTTTTACAGAATTCTATATCCCATTCCCCCTTATTTTCTTTCGTTTAATTTGTATTCTGCTCTGCATGCAGCTAGTCGATCATTATTGCATTTATAATCTACCGGCCATATTCACGAATCACGGACCCCGGCCGATCTCGCTGGCTTTGTAACCAAGGCACGCACGCACGGCTTCGCGAACAAGCAGCGCAGCGCAAGCAACAAAAATGAAAATATTTACCGTCACTCCTCTGGATGTCGACGTTCATTCCAACCTTCAAATGTCCCATGTCAGTCATTTTGCTACCTAGTCACATTAACAATGCAGTAGAAATAATAGAAATAACTGTTGAATATATTAAATTGACAGTAATCCGAAAAAATAAGGTTTTATTCGATGTATGATGCACGCTTCACTCGTCTGATATGATTCATTCTTCGTTGATGATTCAAATGACACTGAAACTGCGCATGCGCAATTTAGCCGGTGAAACTTATTATGGCCAATTTAATGAGGCTAGAATAGTTTTCGTTTCAACAAAAGATTTGTAGCTTATCATTTTGATACATTTTCAGTATGATAAGGATTATAATAAACAAATTATTTTCTAACAAATAATTGTTTCTGCTTTATTTAAATAATTATTTGAAATATCATAAATATAGCATTATGATTGTATAAAAATAAGGTCAACGCACTAATAGATCGTCCAAGAACAACAGCGGCACGTTCAAAGGAGGAATAGGATTATTATTGCACGGGGGAATACCCTTTCGTCAGTGCATAATATTATGCATGCAAGCATGCAAACTGCATCGGCAAATTAGTCATCACCATCCCCGGACCGGTCTGGTTCAACTCTAAACATTCAAGTCACATCGAGATTTTCAAGAGACAATTTCAAGCTTTCAACTTTCCAGAAGAGGTCTACTTTCAGCTGCAGCGTCTACCGCGGCACCAGAATTTAGAATCTTGCTGGAAAAAAAAACAGTAAATAAAACTTTTTTTGTTGCAGAACGTCAAAAGACAAGATCATCTTCATTCTTCAACTTCAAGACAACACTGAAACAGCATGGAAAAGATAGAGTCAATTGAGAGTAGCACAAGAGAAATTGACCTTGATGAAGTTGTATCCGAGTTTAATGCCTGGCACAGAGTAAGATAAAACATTAATAAGTTAAAATTAACAATTTTAGTAATACAAGTATCAGGGCTCCACACTCACCTTTTTAGTCGGTGTCCCGGTCGGGCCAGTGAAATCAATTCTTCCCCTATTCTGGTGGCCCGAAAGAAAATTTACTGGCCCCAAAATTGTATTTCATGAGTCAGCTTTTTACTATTCAAAATATCACTCTTTCCTTATCAAACCTGTGATTACAGATGAAGCATGACATAAAAGAACACAAGATTTTTTCATTTTGTCAATGTCGGGTTGAAAATCTCCTTGCCCGATCGGGCCACCAAAATATGACTTTTATACATTTTGCTGGCCCCAAGTGCAATTTCACTGGCCCCAGGCCAGCGGGCCAGTGCGAGTGTCGAGCCTTGCAAGTATGTTGAAGTACAGTTGAAGTATTCATTCAATGATAATCTTGACAAAATTTAAATTTAATTAAACTTTTTTTTAAAGTTCAATGAATTAAATTGTTTTGAAGTGATCGTCAAACTCAAACAAAAGTATTTTGAGCTTTCTGCTTTTTTTCGCACTTCTAAGTTCTATTGTACCTTGTTAATTGGCTTATGGGTTATAACTTATGTTATGGTAACATAATTATGAATGAAATGGGTATTGTTGATGATTTGCAGAATTTGCGTGCGCTCGGTTCAACAGTAAAGTACATCGATCACGTGGCGCGCCGGCCGGACGTGTTCAGCTACGGCAATTGTACTTTTTACCAAAAGCATTGGGCAACGCTTTTGAGATGATGATTTTCAATGATAATTATCTTCATACTAAAGGGACATTTGAAATAATCTTACCATAAGCTAAACAACACGGCAGAAGTGAAACAAGGAAGCTCCAAATAATTTTCGTGGAGTTTGGATCTCTTTAAAGGGACTTAGTAACATTGTCCAAATCCTCAAAATACAATAAAAGTCAATAAAATCATGGGACAGGTTTCGGTTTTTCAAATTTCCCTTTCGTTACAAAGATATGTATGATTGAAGTATTCAGATAAGAAAAACTCCGGGCGAGTTTTTCTTCCGTGTACAAAGTGAGTGCAGTGAGTTACTGAACATCACTTTGCATTTTCGCTCATTACTTGGCCATACAATGTCCATTGACCTGAAATTTTCACACAATACCCTGTGGACATATGAGATAACAACAATATACATTGCATCAACCATTCATCACTTTTTGCACATGTCAACAAAGTTACTAGATCCCTTTAAGTTAAAGTAACTTAAACGTTCTTATACTAAGAGTCTAAGACATTAATCCTTGTATTAATTTTGTTTGAATCTAATAACTAATTTATTGGATATTCATCTTGTTCTTCTTCCTTCTGCATGAAAGTTGTTTTTGTTTTTGTTTTACAGCATCATGAAGAAGTTATTCACAAAAAGGAGACTCTAGAAAGTGATGTTGCCACGCTCCAGAAACAGTATGAAGCCAGTCAAGAGAGGTGTGCCGCTACTCTAGAAGGTAATTTCATTTCGGTACCTGGTCAGGGTTATCCCTTCTACGAGGGGCCACACACTGAAACTATTTCACCCAAGATGCCGTCTAAACATCAGACTAAACTTTTTTTAGTCTAAGGATAATAAATGATTGGAATAACCTCCCCGAAGATGTTATTGCTGCACCATCAGTTGACGTTTTTAAAAGAAAATTGGACCAATTTTGGTGGGAAGAAAGATTCAATTTGCACTGAAGTCCGCCTCACACGCAACACCCAAATGCAGTTATTATATTATAGTATAGTACAAATTCAGCCGCACCAAGTAACCCAACCTATATGTATGATGATGATGATTTAGTTAAAGGGTACCACCACATAAAGAACAACACAAGGTTATATGTACTTTTGGTACCGTCGTTTGATATCTTTGCAAAGGGTTGTGTTATTCATAAACATTGTGATTAATCACCGAAACTCACAGAACCAACAACAGGGCCAATGGACCAATGAACAATTACTTAAATAGTAAATTGTGATGGGTTTTCAAAATATATATTTTGTCTAAAAACCGATTTTTCTGAACTTGTCCAGTTGTTGGTGGAATGGGCTACTCAATCTATTACTTGTCATGTTATAACAATATTATTTGTTGGTGGCGGTTCCCTTTAGGCTTTTCTTTCGAGTGGCCAAAATGGCACATCAAATAGACTACCATCATAGACTTAGGCTACCTGTTGTAGATCTACCTTTGTTTGGACCAAAACAAAAGTTTCTAGTGTCTAAGTGACATTTCCGATGGTCATTAATTGGCACCCGAACCACCTCTATGTGCATCATCACAACCTGAAGGGACTATTTAAAGCTAAAGTCAGACATCTTAAAAATCGATCATCCCAGTTAAGGAATGACAAATAATCATGATAATGTCAGTTTCTAATAATCAATTGCTCAATGATGCCTGAGATTCTATATAGATTATATAGCATTTTATTGCTCTATTAATACATAATACTATATATTTGAATGTCATGGCCCGATCTGATCATGAAAGGTTAAGTTTAGAAGTTGACATTGATGTTTGTTGTTTAATCCTTGCAGATTTCAAGCAAACCCAGGAAATGGTGACCAAGCTGCAGGACATGCTGAAGATCAATTGTGATGTAGAAGGTTAGTTTAACTCCTAACGTGCCAAGCGCGCATTTTTGCAAGTTACAATACACACAAATGCCATAGAGCATTAAAACCCCTGGCACCTTAAGAGTTAAATGAATGTGAAATTAAATGAACGTAAACTATTAAACTGATCCATTAACTTCATCAGATTTTTCCAAAAGTCTTCCCATTTGAGTCTTAAATCATATGTGACCGGCTAAACCGAAACCCCGCACTTGTCGGTAATTCATGTTTTGAAGAAATTGGCATTTTAAGTTAACACAATGTATGTAAAAGTGACCTATGACTGTAAAAATTGAAACAATCATATCTTTGCCAATTATTGACCAATTAGTTAGAACAAAGCATCAAATGAAAGCTTACAAGAGATGAGGCCTTTGTAATGGTCACATATAGCAAGAATAAGGACATTACTAAGTTCGCGCGAAGTATCCAACTTAAAATACCATGAACTATCTGAATATGTTTTCAAAGCAAATTCTCTGAAAGTGGATGTATCTTTTCATTCTGTTAGTTAATGCTCCTTATATGTAGAATGATTTAATATGGAGCTTCATCGGTCAAATATAATGATTTTGTTTATTTATTCTGTATGTTATGCCTGATAATTCCCCTACAGATGAAAACCATCAACTGACGGAAAAGGTCACTAACCTCTTAGATGAGCTGGCAGCCACAAAAGAGGTAAAGCGAATGTAAAAATGACAAATATCGCATTCAGGGGGTGTTGCATTTATAAAGAGTTGCCATCAATTGCAAAGTTGGGATTAATCGCAAGTCAGAAACAAATGCGCATTACAGCCAATCAGAGTTACGCATTTTGTGACGTGCGATTGATTGCAACTCTCACGCAACACCCCCCAGGACTGGCCCTAAAAATACTCCTGTTGGTGTGTATAGAGAAAGCATGTCACCAGAATTAAAACGTCTTGAATGGTTTAGAATTTATACAAGTTGCAATATAAAAAAAAGCTTGCACTAGGCAAGCCCTAACACATTTTTTCTTCTAATGTAAGCTATTCGGGCAAGTAAAATCATGAATTTACACATTTTGTTTGCCCATGTAAGGAAATTTCTTTTTCTCTGGTAGTTGAATAGAACTGTCAGTTGCCCAAATTGGCCTACTAAACTAGACCATTCATGAAATGGTACCTACTACCTACCCAACATCAATTTGTACTTGCCTAGTGTCAAGCCCTGCACTTCTTGGGAAGTAGAAAATATCATTTTGTTGCTGTTGCTAGATCCTCTTAGAGGAGGAATCAATGCAATGCAATAGTTTTCTGAACTATAAAATCTCTATTGTTTGTCACAAATTGTTCTACATTTATTTAGCTTTCAAGTGTCTTTGAGCTAGAAGTTGATGTGGTATAACTATATTAACCCATTCCCTTCGAGATTTTGAAATCCCCATAGACTCTGTACACAGCCCACCCGGTACCCGTAGTCAAGGGGTTAAGCCATCTGCGTTGACCCCTACAGGACTGGTCCCGAAAATACTTGGGCAGGGGTCTATATGGAGAATACACTTTATAGCAAATTCAATCAGTCCTGAACGAGTTAAAGATGAATAACAGTTTTCGAAAAGTTACAGAAAACATTTATAATGGCCGAAATAATTGATCAATATTGTTGAATAAGTATCTAAAAAGGGCTTGTGTGGTAAAATCCGAACCTAAGCATCGTCACATGCAGAAATATCGGGAAAATCCAATGGGCGCCCATGAAATGTATAAATCCACCGCCCATTCGCACCTGTCCGCGCTGCTAGCGCTGGGCTGGAGATATTGACAAGCCAGCATACGGGCCGCATACCGGAAAGCATGCGGACCACGTGGACTTTTGTACGTAGCATATGCGCGATTCCGCGCTGGCAATCAATTTACTGTAAATCGGTTTTATAATTTTGCAAATATATTCATTAGTAGGCGGTTTCCTGGCCAAATGTTTATAATCCCATATTAGTAAAATTATATTCTTCCACATGGTTGGTAATAAGAGCTTACATTTCATTTTTTGTGTGTGGGGCGTTTCCCACTACTGTCATTTCCCTTTAAGCTAGAGTCAAAGCAGAATATGTGATTATGTCGCTTATAATGTAACTTCATATCTTATTTAGATATATCGTAGCCCTAAATCAGGATGCATTTCTAATTGCATGGATAAGTTTCCTTTGTTACAAAGAATCATACTTAGATATTTGTTTTGGTTTTGGCGAAAAAACTCACCATCTTAGTATTACAATTATATTTTATGCAAAATATTTTATTTATAAAACAAGGTTCAAAGAAAAAAATCTGTAATTTTTACGTTTTACAAAAGAACTTGATTTTCTTCAACACGTGGGATCTATAATTGCATTTAAAAAAGGAAAACAGAAGTGAAGACCTATCATTTGATTTGATATCAATTACTTTTTTTGTAACGTATGTTCAATTGTTTATTCTGAATTGTATTGTATTGTATTTGTTTTACAGGTCGAATGTTATAGTGAGCAACGATTGTAAATGTTTTTTATTTGAAGCAATAAAAAGAATTTAAAAAAAAAGAAGAATCATTTGCTGGGCACATTCGATCAACTGTCAAACTGCAATTGATAAATTTTATTTGATCAGGAACACAAGCTTGCCATAGAACAGGCAGAGATGAAGATGAAAAAACTTGTGTCTTCTCACATGGAAAAGATGGCCAGATTAGAGGAGAAAGCTGAAGCACAACGTAGGCTTGTTTTGAATTCATAATTATTTGTTCTGGTTACTTTTTGTGTTGAACCACAACTTTTTGTCACTCTTTTCATTTAATGTTTTGTATTTTTTTGTTTTGTTAAAATGGAGTCTACTATAAAGAAAGAATGAAAAAAAAACTTTCACACGGAAGAGATGGCCAGATAACAGGAGAAAGGCGATTGCTCTGAGCACAATGAATATGCTAACCTGCTAGTTCAGAGTTACTTCAGTTTTAATGTACATTTGACCTAGATACATTTTTAATTCTTCACTATTTTCCATTACAAATTTGTTGAATAACTAATTTACTTAATTCCTTAGAAGGAGAGAAAGTCCTTTGTGGAAGAGTTAGTGAGATTAGAGGAGAAGGCTTCAGTACAACATTTACAAAGCATGATAAGAGTTATTTTGTTTGATTTCTTATGCATGCAGTTGAACAGTTCTTGATTTGTTTAATCTTTTGCATTTGTAATGTATACATTGTATCGAGTTGATGCAGTATCATTTTCTTGTTTGTCATTCTGGATTTTAGAGGGCTAAAACTCTCTTTGTTTCACAAAGGTCCTAAATTGAACTTAGTCACTGGCTTCAAAGGATGTCTTTGTTGTCTAGTTTGTTCTTGATTATTTGTTATGTTTCATTATTTACAACTAATTTTCATCTCTCACTTTTACAGACTTGTACAGGAACTTTTCAATTATCTAATTCTTGATGATTATATTTCATTAATGTGTTCTAAAATCCTTGAGTTGCTATTCATAAACTCATCAATTTTGTTTTGTTGCTCGTTTGCATTGATTTTAATAGTGTTTTTTGCTTCTCAGTTTGAGTGTAAATTGATTCATTATACTTATTGTTCTGGAAATATGCAATATCTCTGCCTCAGATTAAATAAATACATAAATAACATGAATAATAGAAACATAAATTATTAACTTAATGAATTAATATTATGAAAGAAATGCAAACTAATCTGTAGAAGATAATGAACCAGGTTCCTTTATTATACAAATAGTGCATGGTTTGGAGTTGAATATACCAGAATAGACAACGATACATTTTTAATTTCTCGAGAGCGATTATATTGCATCGAGGCCGCAGGGCGAGTGCAATATAATCGCACAAGAGAAATTAAAAATGTAGAGGTGTCTATTGTGGAATATTTAACGACCAGAAGCATGTACTATTTGTTATATAATATGATTATTTTGAGGAACTGATATGGTTATCATGTTGATAAACCCAAATTGACCTTGCTCAAATTGTAAGTGTTCTCTCCAGCCATTGTCGGCCTTGCGTACTGTGTTAAGTGCCAGCGCGTATTAGAAATAATTGCGCGCTCTGCGCATTTTCCCCATTCAAGAACAAGCGCACAAGAGCACATTACGCACTCCAAGGCAATCCCCTGCGCAGCTCGTTTGGCTCTCTATGGTCAGTTTGTACATACTGAAAAGTTATAATACATATGTATTATAACTTTACCATTGATTATACCGGATTAAGCATCGGTAATCAACCAATGGGAATGCTCAATTTACCTTCATTATGACGTCATCATATTATATACTTTAATATATATGCATTTAAGGTGAGATTGAGGCAGAATTGCTGGAATATGACCTGTATTAAGTTGTCAGAAATTGGTCAGATACAAAAGTAAACAAACCCTTTTTTTATCCAAGTAGTAAGAATTGTCAAGAATTGATAATTATTCAAATTCAACTAAATTTAACTTTTATTTGCAACAACTTTTGATACTTATTACCTCCGCCAACGAAGTTGGAGGAGGTTATGTTTTCGGTCCCGTTTGTTTGTTTGTTTGTTCGTCACCATTCTCCTGCGCACAATTTCACAGATATCTCAACCAATTTTTCGTAGAAGCTTCATTTTCATCTAGAATAGAACCCATCAAATTTTCAAGGTCAAAGGGCAAGGTCAAGGTCACGCAAACATCTAAATTTGAGTGTTGGCGGAGGTATGCACTCCCTGAGCGCACTGCGTCTAGTTAACTTCATTTCATGACGTAATTTTATCGCTTGCTGAAAACCGCTTCTGACGGCCTGACAAGCGGTGCGAGTTTTCCGCTCTCAAGCCTGCATCCACGAGATTTGTATCAGTGTTGACACTTTCTTATCACTTGCCCCTCTCTCTGTGATAGCACTGGGCCTCGGGGGGGCAGTAAACACAGCTGGGATTGTTGACGGTAGTGACAAAACTGTCAGAAACTGATAAGAATGTGACCGAGTTGATTACCACGATGGTGGATATCGAACTAACGACATAATCACCTAATGTTCTCAACGTTACAGGGGTGAGTGAGGTGGGAATCCTGAAGGATGGCCTGCAGCAGAAGATGACAGAGATATGTCAGCTGCAGAGACAGTTAGCTGAGCTAGAGAAGGAGAAACACACGGAGCTAGCCAGACTTCGACTAGAGGTTAGTTTCACAAATGTCCAATTATCCGCAAAATGAGACTTTTTCTGCAGCAAAAAGAACATTACAGAGATCTGTCAGCTGCAGAGACAGCTGGCAGAGCTAGAGAAGGAGAAACACATGGAGCTGGCAAGGCTTCGGCTTGAGGTTAGTTTTAACAAACTTTTAAAACTCAAATTCTCCACAACATGAGCAGTCTTCTGCTGCAAGAGGTGACAGGGATACATTATTTATGCTAGACATCATAGTTTTTAAAACATTTCATTAGGTAATTCTATAGCTAGCTGAATACCGCTCCTGGAGGGCTGAGGAGCGGTAGTGATTTTTGAGCACTCAAGCTTGCATCCAGTACATTTTATCAGGGTTGGCACTTTTTATCTCTAGCCCCTGGGCGCTAATTTCTCAGCAGAGGATTAGAGGATTAGGATTGTTGACAGCAGTAATAAAACTGATAAGAATGTGGTCGATACGGAAAAAAATGATAAAATTGATCACCACGATGGTGGAAGACAAGCTAATGGGACAATCACGTCATGTAATGAACCATAATTATGACACTGAAATTATGCATACACAGTCTTCTGCAGCAGAAGATGACAGAGATATGTCAGCTGCAGAGGTGGCTAGCCGAGCTGGAGAAAGAGAAACACATTGAGCTGGCAAGACTTCAACTGGAGGTTCGTTTCCGCAAAATGAACAGTCCTCTGCACTTTTAATGATCCAAATAACACTGAAATTCTCCACAAAATGAGACCTTTTTCTGCAGCAAAAGATCATGTCGAGAGATATGTGTGTACTATGGGAGACAGCCAAGTTGGAGAAGGAGAAACACTGAGCGGGCCCCCAGTACTTGCTTAAATTGGCAACCTAGTATATATGTACATCATTCTTTGTAATGTTTTTCTGTGTACGGGGACACCTGATTTTGATTTCGAACTACCAAATTTTGAATGTTCTTGAAAGACTCTTTTTAACTTGCCCAGGGCCACCAGTAATAGAGACATCTAGCTGAGCTTGAGAAAGAGAAACATGATACAAAGCTGGATCCTGAAACTGGGATTACTGCATCTTCCGAAAATTAACTTTTTAATAGGAAACATAAAAGTAGATGAGTTTACACCAAATGCTGCCTTTGGGGTTGGTTATATCCCTGGTATTAAATACCAAATATTAGAACTGAGGGGGTAGCTGTAGAGTTGCAATTATTTTAGAAGGAGAACAGTCGGGCCCAGCAGCAGAGCACAAGGACCACCAGCAAGGGCAACGACATCTTCAGACAGGTAACTGTATGTGTGATTGGACAAGGATATATGTTCTGGCATGAGTTCACCCCCTGTGTGCCATGGTCAAATCTATAGTCACAATTCTCATAGAATGAGATGTACATGCATGTATTGATTTGTTCAGTAATGCACACAATATAGATAAGCTGCATCACTTTGGTGATCCCTTGCACATATCGCCAAGTTGATATCTTATCCTTTGGGTTTGTTTTTCAACATTACGAAAAACATTTTTAAATGGTTTCAGGGACAAACAACCAGCACAAGGGCTTTCTAGCTCAGTTGGTAGAGCACCAGTCTGGCAATCCGGAGGTCTCGGGTTCAAATCTCCCTGGTATTTTATTCGCTTATTATATATCTATATAATTATGTTTCTAAGTATGGTAGTGAGCTACAATGTCCAATAGTGCTCGATTGCAAGATTAGTTACTGAAGAGCCTCAAAAGGCGAAACAGCCTGTATAACTTAGGAAGTTCTTATATTAATTATGTTTCTAGTCAGTTTTCCTATGTTTGAAACAAGAAAGATAAGCATTGAAGAATTCCATGGATGCTCAGATTTCTTACCTTCCTATCTGTTCATTGTAGATGAAGTGGGATATTAAGCAAATAATTACCGTTGGTGAAGGTGATGGGACAAACTATCACTTCCAAGGCGATCTGGATGTAGCTATCTTTCCGAAGCGAAGCTAAGGAAAGATAGCATATAAATTCAGATCGCCGAGGAAGTGATGGTTTGCCATCGCCTGAAACCAAAAGGTGATTATTTGCTTTATATTCTACATTGGAAACATTTCACTGGTAGCTAGGTCTACGAGAAAGACAATATAACTGCTTTTAATGTCTAGGCCTAGTTCTAACACTAACACTACAGTTACTGGTACTAGACTTTGATCTACTTACCAACAATGGCTATTCCAATTGTTTAACTCCATGACAATTCCGTAGCCTAAGGCTATAGGCTGCACTTGGGTCTATATAAAATGAAAGTGAACTCCAACTCCAAGTCAGACTCCAAGAAAATTGTAATTAATGATGATGAAACACTAAAACAGTTCAAAAGTCAACGTTCTAAAGTCTAAACATCAAATAGAGTCATGGCAACCGGTGTACGATACATACAGTGCAAAGTATGCATTACATTTGTAATTCGCGCAACACACACATCCGCGGTTGCATTGAATTGACCATGCAGTGTGTGGCTATTCAAATCCCGTATTAAATGCAGCAGACCTACCGTACCCGGTACCTACAACGGCAGTGTTGGAGTCATACTTCTATGGTCTGCTGAATAGTACGGAATTTGAATACACACTCTCCACAGTAATTCAATGCAACCGCGGGGTGTAGATAGTACCTTACCAATTATCTAGTGAGTGCAACGCACTTTCACCCAAGATATCTACATAGTGTAACAAAGTTTTCTTCTCCCATCAATGATGGGCGAAACTATGTTTCATCACGTGATTACCTTTTGACCAATCGAAGAGCAAGATTATAAGTATGTGGAATATAATATAATTTATCATCTGACTTAGTAAAATTGGCTAAACACAGTCACGTGTTTGCCATGACAGTTTTAACTGTTACATGGCAGATGCACTGTTCACCACATGGCGCGCGCTACAAAAGAGATTGTATTATGACGTCACAATGAGAACCAAAGGTATGTTGTTTTTGATGCATGAATGTGTATATTTTAGCCCCCGGATTTAGTAAGATGATAAAACAGTTGTTAACTTTTCTGTCTGGTTCTGAAGACATAGCGCTGCCCTTCGTGCATTCCTGAATTTCAAAATTCAAGGTCATGTTATGAAAGATTGAAACAAAAAAAAAGTGGAATATGCAAGAAAATATTTGCTTGCATTTTGTTGAATAGTGGTCACTAAACTGTATTATTTCATCCTTGTTATAACAAGGTTCTTCTGTTTTTATTCAAATTGTTAATTTCAGAAACTGCTGAATGTGCGCTCGGAGTCGGACAAGGAAATCTCATCGCTGAAACGCACCATCTCAGATCTCCAAAGGAAACTAGATGCCAAGACGGGCGGGAGCTTTCCGCCAAAGAGAAAGTTCTGAACACTTCCACCATCCTTAAGATTGTGAATGAGAAAATATTGTTTATTTCTTGCCATGTATTGGAAGAAATTGGCATTTTAAGTTCACATAATGTGTGTAAAAGACTTCTGATTGTAAAAATTGAAACAATCATATCTACGCCAATAATTGACCAATTAGTTAGAACAAAGCGTCAAATGAAAGCTTGAGATGAGGCCTTTCTAATGGTATGAAAAACTACATTTTGATTTTTACCGACAAGTGCAGGGTTTTGCTATCGCCGGTCACAAATAGCCTAGATATGATTAATATCAAGAACTTTACATATTAAATTACCGCGGTCATCTGACACACTGCAAATCATTCCACACATGCTGTGCACTTTCTGCTCCCTTGTAAGCAATGCATGTTGTTCCATGTTGGATCCATGTCCATGTTTATAGTGAATTGAGATGTACTGTCTCTGCAACTTGCAGGATAGCCTTTTTTCACCTGCATAATATTCATCACATCAGCAAGTATCTAGACCAGAAGTCACTTCTCACCCTCATCCATGCATTCGTTACTAGCCGCCTGGACTACTGCAACAGCCTGCTGTACGGTGCCACTGCAACCCACACTGAAAAGCTGCAGCGTGTCCAGAATGCAGCAGCAAGACTCGCCACAAAATCCCCCAAATTCTCCCACATGAAACCTGTTCTCCGTCAACTCAACTGGCTCCCCATCAGGTCCAGAGTCCAGTTTAAGATTCTCATTCTCACTTTCAAATGTATTCATGGCCTGGCTCCTCTATATCTCACTGAACTTATTGCAATTAGCCAGCCGTCCCGGTACTCACTCCGCTCCTCACAAGGCACTCTGCTGAACCATCCAACTGCCAAGATGCTTCCCACACTTGGGGATAAAGCCTTCGCTTCCGCAGCACCCAAACTTTGGAATAAACTACCGTTGATACTCCGCAACCAAGCTTCATTCAATTTGTTCAAAGAACAATTGAAAACTCACCTCTTTCAATAACTTGAACTTGAACAGCGCTTTTGAACATTCAACATGGAAAAAGCGCTATATAAATGCATTATTATTATTATTATTACTGTTCTATATAACAGTCAAATAATTTCTTCCCCCTTTCTGGTGGCCCGAAAGAAAAATTTACTGGCCCGAAAATCTTCATTTCATGAGCAAACTTCCTATTATTCAAAATATCACTCTTTCCAGATCAAACCTGTGACTATAGATGAAGCAGGACATGGAAGAAAACAAGATTTTTCTAAATTTGTCAATGTCTGGTTGAAAATCTGCTTGCCCTGGGCCAGCGAGCCAGTGTGAGTGTCGAGCCCTGATTATACCACTGTAGTGATAATGATCCAGTTTTTTCCTTCTTTCACTGATCACTTTAAATAGTTAAATACATGTAAACATGCAAAATATAATCTTTCAAATTTGGGGAGACAGCAAAGCAAAGCAAAACAAGAATTATGCAGGTTGTTGAAGTGGAATGTTGTATATGTATGCCTTCAAATAAAAAGTATTAACAAAATACACAGCTTCAATTTGTGAAATGATTACCTTTATTGTGAAACAATTCAAAGATAATTCATAATTTTAAAAAATGATATACATATTTAATGCATACAGAATTTCAGACAATACAAAAACAAAGTACTTGGGTAAAACAAGTTTCCTCTTTTGATGGAAATTATAAATAATTATTGGATGTTGTATTGCGAACATGATAAAAAAACTTTCGAGTCATTTCTTTGGTGGAATCAGCCAGTTAACACAAACGGCTCCTACAGATAAGCAATCACATGATTAATTGCAAAAAAGATAATATACACATGATGTGTGTCTTGTAGGACCATTTTCTTTAACTCTATTTACAGTAATCTTAAAGGGAAATGTACCACTGTTATTCGAAAGAGCACTACAAGAAATAATGTTGTTGCGCTCAATGATATATGAAAAACTAATGGAAAACTGTTTGGAAAAAACACATCATTTAAAAAAATAAACTTGATCAAAATTGGTTCAGAAACAGCTGAATAAAATGTGGGTCTGAAATTTGTATTGAATAATTTCAAACTGACCATTATCAAATTCAAAGTGGCTTTCATATTAATTCTGATAATCTTTCTATTCAGAAAAAAGTTATTCACATTTAGAATTTTTGAAAAAAGGGTTCTATCTTCCAGTTGAGTTAGTTTTCAATAACAGGCAAGTTTTAGTCACAAAATTCAGTTACCACACTAAAACAAAACCATCCTTTTAACAAAGATACAGTAATAATGTAAAATTTGTATATTGCCTACACAATCATATAACCATTTCTCCACTTTCATCATCATTTGTCATTTACCTGATTAACAGCTTCACAAAGAAATGTAAATAATCAAACAATCAAAATAACAATTCATAGGCTGAGCAAAAACATTTAACTTTACAATGTTTTAAGAGAGGGTAATGTAATACTCTCAAATAGAATATACTGTATATAAAATAGATTTTGTTTAATACATACTGTGCATGGAATGGAATGAAATACAATTAAAAACTGGAGTTTATATATTGACATATAAATCATAATTATTTAATCCTAGTATAACAGATACACGTGGAGCTTAAAGGGATCTAGTAACTTTGTTGACATGTGCAAAAAGTGATGAATGGTTGATGCAATGTATATTGTTGTTATCTCATATGTCCACAGGGTATTGTGTGAAAATTTCAAGTCAAATGGACATTGTATGGCCAAGTAATGAGCGAAAATGCAAAGTGATATTCAGTAACTCACTGCACTCACTTTGTACACGGAAGAAAAACTCGCCCGGAGTTTTTCTTATCTGAATACTTCAATCATACATATCTTTGTAACGAAAGGGAAATTTGAAAAACCGAAACCTGTTCCATGATTTTATTGTTAATACGAATACAACAAGGTATAAGGGAACCGCTAGAATTAAAATTTTATTTTGAGGAATTGGCCAATGTTACTAAGTCCCTTTAATTAACACATTCAGGGTAATACTCTGACCGAGGTCTATGGAAACCGCAAGTTCTTCCACATACAAACTGTTTTCAAAGGGGTAAGTACAACTGCTACAGTGAAAAACAATTTACCACTGCAAGAAAGAAAAAAAAAGAGTACTCCCATCACAAAAATGCCAATGTAAGAGGTAGTCTTACTTCTTTGGATCTATGTCTTTTGAAGAAAAGTTACTGACTAGTTTTAGTGGCGAGTCGCCACTCCTGACGACGGACAGTCAACCTGTTCGAAACGTCGAGCCCCTCCTACCACCAAACCCTCTCCTCACAATAACTATACCGGCACTGTAGTTCTTTTCAGAACTACAAGCTCAAGAAAGAATACAAACAGTCCTTTCCAGGACTACCAAACAGTCCTTTCTAGGACTACCACACTCCTTTTTAGGACTATCCTAGAAAGAATCCCAACAGTCCTTCTCAGGACTTACCAAACAGTCCTTTCTAGGACTTCCACAGTCCTTTGTTAGGATTATCCTAGAAAGAATCCCACCAGTCCTTCTAGTTTTAAGTTGCACAAAATATAGCACAAACAAAAATAGTTTGGAAAAGCAAAAAATGAAAATGTCAAGTTTACACTCGTACTGTTCACTATAGATAGTCTTCATTGACTAGTGAAATCTTTCACATAAGAAAATGAATTGAATTGAATCAATTTTCTTCCTATCAAAAAACTTCCAAAGAAATGAAATAACACTGCACAGTTAAAGGAACCCTTACACCCTTGCACACACAATAAACCTCATCACTACAATGGCTCAGAAATGTTGACATCTTTAAATGGATAATATTAGGACAACCCTAGATGAGGAAAATATCTTAAATAAGCCCAAATTTAATATTTAAGAGTGTGTTAATTTTTCTGTGCACATTATTTGTTTCACACTTGGGGAAGGACTGTTATAAGTATAACAATAACAAATAAATAATAACCTCGGCACACAAAATTTGAACCCCATTCATAATTTACCCATTACGTCACTAAAAATTTGTCCCATAAAGTCATATAATTGCCACATACATTTTACTTTCAAACAGTTCATTAATACCAAGTTTTCATATCCGACATGAACAAGTTTTTCATCTGCTTGTGGACGGTATATAATGTATAACATGGTCAAGCTCCTCTGATAATTCAGTCTTGATGATGATGACAACGACGATGATAATGATAATCAGATTTTAGTGGTGATGATGACATACCTGCCAACATTTGAAATTCAGAAATCTGTACCCACTGCGGGGTACTGGGGGCAGCGCCCCCTTTAGCTGAAGCATTTTAGGCAAAACAAAATGAAATGACGGGCTCTGGTTAACCCAAATTTGATATTTGTTAGCAACCAAAAAAATACTTTTTTTTTCACGAGGGCGATTTTGAAAATTTTGAGGGAGAAAAACGCCCTCGTGAAATTATTCACGAGGGCTATTTTGGGGCTCATGGGCGCTCTTTTTTTTTTACATCGTTTTCACTGCTCAAGGGTCTAATAAATGATTATCATGATGTGATCTATCCGATTATGCCATGTTTGGTACGTTTCTGGCGCTTTCCGATCATGCAAAAAGATGTTAAAAAAAAGAAAAAAATGGTCATTCAGAATTTCGAAAAATCAGAATATTCTGATTTTTAAGGTCCTAAAAATTCAGAAAATCAGAATATTCCGAATAAATCGGAACAGTTGGCAGGTATGTGATGATGATGATGATGATGATGACGATGACGACGACGTCGACGAAAGGTGATGATGATAATAGTGTTGGTGGTGGTGGTGATAAAGACGGTGTAGAGGAGTATAATGATGACAGTGATGGTAAATATGATAATGCTGCTGATGACAATGAGCACAAAATCATTAAATATAAAATGACAAGAATAATGCAATTTATTTACCCAACCTGGGTAGCTCTCTCTCTCGTGTTTGTACACTGCTCTCCCAAAGGACACTGCATCTAATATTCTTAACTAAACTTCATTGGTCACTGGACATAAATGAAACCACAATATACCCAACACTAACTGCGGAGTATTCAAGCCAGTGCAACAATTAATAATTTAGTGATCACATTAAGCATTTTTGATATAATACTCTCTATAGTTTATACAGTTTTTTACAGTTTTAAAACTAATTATAAACAAAAATCAACAAAGAGCGCTCCTGTAAACACACCTCTTTTTCATAAATATAGTTTGTACATACATGTATGCTAATTATAATTTAATTTTTGAACATTTTGACATTTTATGCTCTCCTTTAGAAGCTTGTGTGATATAGACGGCAACATCTAAACACCTAGGGTGGTATTCTACTAATGACAAGAAACAATCAGAAGCGGTACATGAAAACCATCAATGTGATTGTTGACTTGATTTCCCTTTGTCTGAACTGGTTTAACTGATTACTGGGAATTTCTGTCTTTTTTAGTCTAGTCTAAGTTGATCAAATTTAGTAGAATACCGGCCTTAGTATTTTTATTTGTTTACCATTATATTATGTCAACAAAAAAAACGTAGGATACATAGGACATGCTAACACTCTTTTGATGTGAGCAGCCTTCAATCTTGATACTAAGTAACAAACACAAATATATTAAGTATTATAGACACATATAAAATACAGCAATAATTATTGTCGATGGAATGCATATTGGCAAAATTACTAGAAACTAGAAACAGAATGGTGAATTTTTAGATTAGGACATTCATAATGAACTCTCTTCTAAAGAAATCACCAACCTTCTATTTAAAACAACAAATCATATTTATAGTAATAATAATACTATCCTGGTAGAGATATGAACAACTAGATGGATCTTCGACTGCGCGCAGTCGAAAATTATGCCTCTGCTATCACGCGATTTTAATATCGAGCCCAAAGTAACGTACACTGAATTAATTTTTTCATATATTTCGAGTCCTGTGACCTTGACCATGTGACCCCAAACTTTGATGGCTACATTGGCTCCCTAAGATACATTCAAGTACCAAGTTTGATTGAAATCTGACATTCAGTTCTTTAAATTTTGCCATTACGAGCCATTTTTGCATATATATATTGAGTCCTGTGACCTTGACCTTTGACCTCATGACCCCCCAAATCTAATCCGATCATTGCCACCCCGATGTGTACACTCAAACCAAGTTTGAAATTGATCTGTCAACCGGTTCTTGAGATATTGCGAGAACGAGGCATTTTTGCACATATATTGAGTCCTGTGACCTTGACCTTTGACCTCATTCACCCCAAAATCTAATCAGATCATTGTCACCCCAATATGTACACTCATACCAAGTTTGAAATTGATCCGTCAACCGGTTCTTGAGATATCGCGAGAACAAGGCATTTTTGCACATATATTGAGTCCTGTGACCTTGACCTTTGACCTCATGACCCCTAAAATCTAATCAGATCATTGTCACCCCCATATGTACACTCATACCAAGTTTGAAATTGATCTGTCAACCGGTTCTTGAGATATCGCGAGAACGAAAACGGGACGGACGGACGGACGGACGGACGGACAACCCAAAAACATAATGCCTCCGGCCACTTCGTTGGCGGAGGCATAAAAATATTAGTTGACACACAAATCCTGGCAGAAACTTCATCAAAGGCAAAATATATATGTTGATATTAAAGGGGGCTAACCAGTTTCGTGAAATCATAATCAATTAAAACATGATTTTGGATTAAAGTGGATTGTACACACACACAAAAGAATACATGCAAGGAACCACTTTTACTATTTGGTAACACTGTAAATAAACATGACTTCAGAAAAATGATAACATTTCATATTAAGGATTACCCTTTTGGTCTGAAATTTTCACACCAGATAGATTATAACTATTGAGAATATTATAAGACAAAAACATGAAAACATTATTTTTTTCATTTCATGACAATAATCGTCAGTTTTCTCGGTTCGAGCCCTCCCGACTTGTGTCTCATTTAGGGCTAGCCAAACACACATATGAAATATTTTCTTTTAGCCATATAATATTCAAAACAATCTCAACTCACTGGGAGTATTTAAGCTATAAAGGGGTCTGCATACAATGGTATACAGTGGAGCCTCATTACTTGGTAAAGAGCTCTGATTTAACAAAACCCTGATTTTAACAAAACCCTCATATAACAAGGTCATTTTGTGAAAATTCATTTTGTCCTTTAATCTGATATAAAGAGATACCTGTTTATAATATGGTAATTGTCATGGCCCAAAGTAGGGCTGTAGTGAAACGGTTACCCATTTGATAACTGTTACCGTTTTCATTTTCAAAGTTTAGTTACCCGTCGTTGCCGTGGACAATTTCAAGATGCTCCTAAATTTTGTCCAAACTTTAATTTGTAGTTTCAATATAAGGTTTCGCAGTGTATGAGAACACAATTTCTATTTGAAAACACTACAAATTGCTGCGTAAAAAACAACTTTTGAGAAGAAGTCGCTGCGTAAAAGACGCACTCACTCGGGAGATATCTGGAAACGCAGGTGGGCGTCCCTGCGGGAAGCTGCACGGGGAGCGGGAGGTGAGGCGGCTGAAGATGAGCAGCTTAAGATGAAGAAAATACAGTCAACCGAATGGGTAACATTTTCTCCATGACGCACGGTTACCAGTTTCCCAAATAACCAAAATACTACAGCACTAGTCCAAAGGTCCTTGTTGTAACGAAGTTCAACTGGACTGTGTGTGTGTGTGTGCGTGTGTATGTACCCTTTATTTCTCTTGAATCCTGGGGGCAGGGGCCCGACTACGGACCAGCGATATTTACCATGGTAATTAGCATCATTGGCTCTAACTCATCGATGTCAATATGCTAGAATACTAAACAAATCAACAGAACGTAGCAGACCACATATTCCATCTTTACTCATTCAACCGTCAAGGATTACACAAGCATATCTAGAGATCAGTGGAACTAGGGCTGGTCCTGGGTCATGATCGTGCTCTCGGCCACTGTGCATGTTTCAATGCTCATTTACTGCTCTTACATTGTATCTGGAAGATTCAGGGCCGGCTAGGTTCCGGCGGGCCGAACAGGCTGTGCGCAGTTCAATCTAATCGGCGGCGGATGGAATGCCCCTTATTTGCCCGCATTTTTCGATGTTATGGTTCATAATTTACCACATAAACCCTCTTTCATACTATATATTTCAACCATGTCGATCAATTTGTTAGGCCAGCAGAGTGGATTTCTGTAACATATCCATCACTGTCATTTGGCTTTAATCTCATTTTTGAAGTTTGAACGAGAAGAAGAAGATAATGACATTATAATACAGAGACAAAAGATATTATGACCTCATTCTCCTTTAATTCTGGTGCGCGTCTTATCGCTCTCTTCCGCCCTCTTCTTCATCATCTTGCAGGCGCCCCTGAACATCTTGCGGAACCAGATGACGTTGAGGACGTCCAGCCCTATGCAGGACACACCGCACACCACCCACATCCAGACTGGCAGTCGCTTGTATTGACCTGTGACAGATATTAAAAATAACAACAAAAAAGAATGAAAAAATGAGATAATATTGCAGGGAAAATTTTAACATCGATTTTTTTTTTTCTGGGGGTACTTGTTTTAAAAGCTCCCCTACACGATGGTAACACTGATCACATGAATATCAAACTTTGCATTTTCTCTGATCACTTGGCCCTTTAATATCCATTTAACATGTATGTTATAAAGAAAAGAAATGCCTCAAACTGCTTCGTAGAACGCATGTTATACCTACCTACAGTTAAATCAAATAAGTCTCGACTTATAAAAAGAGGTATTTCTGTTCTTTTTCTGGACTGGCAACAGATACGAGCATTTACCTATAAAGTTTCTTCATGAAATATCCGATTAGTCCACCAAAATGTGATTTCATAAATGTTCTTTGACCAGCAGTAACAATTTAATTGACCCCAGGCCAGCGGGCAAGTGTTACTGTCAAGCCTTGTTTACGGTATCCAAAATATGAAACCACAAAAAGTGTCCTCCTTTTGCAAGCCAAATTTCAAAAGTGGCGAGGTTATTGTCTTATATGAAAGAGAATGTCATTTAACAGCTTGCCTGAACAAAAATAGAGTTTGAAATCTCCTTTTCGTGGAGTTATAGACCTCAAAATAAAATATGCTACGCGACGCGTTTTATCATGAAGACTCCTAACCTGTGCACAATTTCGCTCACGATAGCTGCTGGCACATTCCGGGCTGTGTGTGACTAAGATTCGCTAAAACTGACTACATGTAATTGTTTATTCTTCATTTTCGAGACCTTTTTCGTGGCAAACCTTCAGAAATATTGGCTTCACAATACATTCACAAGAATATATTAAACTATATTGTTGTAATATCATGCTAAATCAGTTAAACGCATTTATTGGCCGATATGTAGTTCGATGAAGGGATGATTTCTACACATTCGTTTTTTCATTCGTAGAATCCAAATTAGAGGGTTATTCGATCTGAAATTGTTTGTGTATGTTACATTCATCCTCGTCCGTCTACTGGAAACTGTTCAGACGATTTGTAAAAAGGCGGACACTCCCTTTAACAGCTAGCTCATGAAAGTAATTATAGTGTCAAAATAAAGTTTTTGTTTAGACTTTCATTCTCTCCACGACATGAAAATGCTGGAGTAAAGTAAGGCTGTAGTAAGTAGGGTATTTTGACAACCGTTTAACCAACGGCAAAACCGTTTAACCGAACGGGTAACCGAAAAAAAAAGAAAAGAAAAAATTGATTTTTGATTTTTTTTTTTTTTTTTTTTTTTCCCCCCCCGGTTACCCGTTCGGTTAAACGTTTTTGCCGATGCCGGTCGGTTAACCGTCGTGTTACCGTTTCACAACGGCCTAAGAGTAAAGACAAGTTGTTGAATGTGATATTCAGTTTGAGGCGTTTCCTTATTATAACAACCAGACCTGCAGTCTAACATTTTTCTAAAGAAATTCACTATTTTTTTCGTAAAGAGATCTAGGAACTTTGTTGACATGTGCTTAAAGGGATAGTTGAGTTTTGGTAGAGAGGGCGCTAGAATGGTTGATACAATGTGTATTGCAGTGATCCGATATATCCACTGAGTGATGCGTGAACATTTCATGTTAAATGGATATTAAATGGCCAAGTAAATGAGAAAATGCAAAGTGATATTCGCTAAATTCATTGCACTGACTTTGCAACAGTTATAACTTCCCAGTGGATAATTAAAATCTGAACACTTTCAATCGTAAATATCTTTTTAACAAAAAGAAGAAAAAAATGTTCCATGCTTCTTTTGGGTAATACAAAGACCACAAGATATGAGAGAACCAGTAGAGTTCTACTAGTATGATTCATGGATTCAGACAATGTTACGAGAACCCTTACAAGTGCATTTTATATTAACGTAGCAACTGTGCTGACTTACTGTAGAGAGCGGTGAGAAGTTTGTAGTAGAAAAACGGTATTATCGCAACTCTGACCAAGAAGAAAATCCCCAGCATGACAAAGCCGTTGTATAGGTACAGCTTGGATTCCTTGTAGCCAAGTAATTGCAGAACCCATCTGTAAGAGGAGGAATAACATGGTCATTATTAGTGATGATGATTTCGGGACTCGCGAGAATTTTTCGGCGAGTCCCGGGTACCCGAAATTTACCCATTTGTTGATTACACGATCGGCATGTCACGCCAGCTGGGAAAACCTGTTCATTCAAGTGACAACAATTTAGCGCATTTATGTCACTTGAATGAACATGATAACTCTTGCGTTCAATGAGGGGACTTGCTTTTTTTTTCTGGAAATCGAGTATCGATTTTTGCGCCCGGGACTCGACATTTTTTCGGCGGGACCCGGGTACCCGGGACTCATCAACAGCACTAGTCATTATGGAAGCCATTCAAGAATGTTTGATTTTGCACACTATAAAACATATTCTCCAGATTGAAGACTGCTCTATTCTGCAGCACAAGTATTTTCAGGACAAGTCTTCATCAGGGGGGGGGGGGGGGGGGGCGGCGTGCAAATTTGCCCCCAAAATGCCAAAAATAGCCCCCGAAAAAAAGGGGAAAAAAATTCCCAGATTTTTCTGCATGATCGGATCGCGATCAAATGCCGATCCGGGGATCACTTACATGTACAGCATTAGAGCTAAAAAATAGCCCCTGAAATTCGAGGGGAAAAAAAGAGCCCCCAAAATTTGTAGCCCCCGAAATGATAAAAGTAGCCCCTGAAAGTTGGAAAAGAAGCCCCCGAAAACGTCCTTAAAATTAGACAGGGAGCCCCCGAAATAAAAATATTAATTTTTTCCCTGGTCTTGATTGGGAAAGGTAACTACATGTAAATCTTACAGCCTAAAAATATCTTAAGTGGAGGGAAATCATTAAAATAACTAATAGAGTTTAAAGTAGCTACACGAAGAAAGTTACATTGTTTTAAGTATAAGTCACTAGAGAGATAGGGGCTTACATATCATTATGTGTATCAGAGATCCAAGTATAATTACAAAACTTAATAACTAAATTCAAACAAATTCTGATTTGTTTCAAAACCCTTTTGGCAATTCCCATCTTCTGTAGGAAAACCATAAATGACAGCACAACAATTATCAAGTATTCTGACAGTTATAGAAATAAATTCATAAAAAAATATTTCTCACCTTAAATTTACAAATGGTGTTGACATCTCAGCAAGGACGCGAATGTTTGCGAAATATGTCAGCGGTCCATAACACTAAAAAGAAATTAAAAATCAATATCAATATTTTGTATCAATTACCCGGAAAAAAAATATATAAACCTAAAAGATAATGGGTAATGGTCATTAATTTTGATATTCAAACAAAATTAATGAATACAAAATATTACAATTCCAGCGTGACAGACGGGACATCCACTCATGACTTTTTCACAGTTTTGATTGATTTGTAGGCAAATGGTTCAACATTAAACAGGAGTTTTTATGCTTATGATATTAAATTGCAGTCATACTTTCAAAATATATGAGTTATATTTTGTGTGACCTCTGACCTAGATGTCAGTGGGTCGTTGAACTCAGCGTGACAGACGGGACACACTTTTACCAAGCTTTTTCACTACCTCACTTAATTTAAAATCCCTGCTAACTGGATGATCTTACAAGGCTGCTCATGTCTGTAGGTTATATTACTTGCCTAAGGCCAGTTGTATGCCACTACTTAGGGAAATCCCCCATGTTTGTCTTAAATAGGAAAAAATCCAAAATATGAGCGTGACAGACGAGACAAGAAAAACGTGACAGACGGGACATGTACAATTCCTATGGGTGAATTGGACAATCTGTAAAATATACTATTTCAGTCATTTTTAGGAGTTTTTCTGTAATAAATTACACCCTTATTGATAAAAGTAGTTGCTAAAAGATAAAAGCAGTGTTATTTTTTCAATTTAAATTGATTAAGGTAGGTAAGCTAGGAAATAATCTAATTTTACATAGTACAACACGATATCCAATGCATGGGACTGTAGAAAACCTTAAAATCCCCACCAATTACCTAAAATGTTGTTTTTACAGGTTATTTAAGTTGATAATGCCACCAACTATTGTGATAAGCCTCTAAAGTGACAGATTTAGCCAAACTCATTATGAAACAGCAACAACCTAGTTGAATTAACAAATTAGTAGGAAAAAGGAGCGTGACAGACGGGACAAAAACGTGACAGACGGGACAAAAACGTGACAGACGGGACAAAATGTGACAGACGGGACAAGATTAAAACATTGATAGTTATATTCATAACTTATATTTTTACAAAAATGTAGTGTTAATGTAAAGGTAATAGGTAAGTTGTTAATAAGTATAAAGTTTGATCCAAAACCAGTCACAGGTATTTGCTAGGAATTAATTAATTGTTAAAAAACGTGACAGACGGGACAAAAATTTAGTTGAACTTTGACCCCCAGTAAATGCACGAAATACAGGTTTTGGCGAATTTTTAAAATATTTATTTGAATTTTCACTCCGTATCTATTATTTGCATTCAGTTTTTGAATAGGCATCGAGATATAAATACAGATATAATCAATTTCAAATAACCCTTATTTTTCACAAATATGTCTAAATCCAATTAATAAGTCTAAAAATGCAGATTTTGGGCAAAAATGGCAAAATATCAAAAAATCAAATATGGTTTCAGAAAGTTCAAGTCATGCATTATCAGCCATAATAAGAAAAACTAGATGGATCTTCGATTGCGCGCAATCGAAAATTATGCCTCCGCTATCACGCGATTTTAATATCAAGCCCAAATTAACATGCACTGATTTAATTTTTTTAAATATTTTTCATATATTTTGAGTCCTGTGACCTCGACCATATGACCCCAATCTTTGATGGCTCCCTAAAAAACATTCAGGTTCGAAGTTTTATTGAAATCTGACATTTAGTTCTCGAGATTTTGGCATTACAAGCTTTTTTGCATGTATAATGTGTCCCGTGACCTTGACCTCAACCTCATGACCCCAACATTTTATGGCTACGTTGACTCTTTATGATACATTCAGGTACCGTGTTTGATTGAAATCTGACATTCAGTCCTTAAAATTTTGCAATTACAAGCCATTTTTGCATACATATTGAGTCCTGTGACCTTGACCTTTGACCTCATAACCCCCAAATCTAATCAGATCAGTGGCACCCCGGTATGTACACTCATACCAAGTTTGAAATTGATCCGTCAACCGGTTCTTGAGATATCGCAAGAACGAGGCATTTTTGCGCATACATTGAGTCCTGTGACCTTGACCTCAATCTCATAACCCCAACATTTTATGGCTACGTTGACTCTTTATGATACATTCAGGTACCGAGTTTGATTGAAATCTGACATTCAGTTCTTGAAATTTTGCCATTACAAGCCATTTTCGCATACATATTGAGTCCTGTGACCTTGACCTTTGACCGCATGACCCCCCAAATCTAATCAGATCAGTGGCACCCCGATATGTACACACATACCAAGTTTGAAATTGATCCGTCAACCGGTTCTTGAGATATTGCAAGAACGAGGCTTTTTTACACATACATTGAGTACTGTGACCTTGACCTTTGACCTCATGAACCCCAAAATCTAATCAGATCATTGCCACCCCAATATCTACACTAATACCAAGTTTGAATTTGATCAGTCAACCAGTTCTTGAGATATCGCGAGAACGAGGCATTTTTGCATATATATTGAGTCCTGTGACCTTGACCTTTGACCTCATGACCCCTAAAATCTAATCAGATCATTGTCACCCCAATATGTACACTCATACCAAGTTTGAAATTGATCCGTTTACTGGTTCTTGAGATATCGCGAGAACGAAAACGGGACGGACGGACGGACGGACGGACGGACAACCCAAAAACATAATGCCTCCGGCCACTTCGTTGGCGGGGAGGCATAAAAACTCAACAGCAAACTTAATTTTGTTTGTTTTGGTAGACATTTTCATGGAATTTTGCTCTTTTTGAGGACGAACAGATATTTTTCTTATCCATCCAAGAAAAGGAATGATAGAAGGAAAAAAGTTGTTGATTCTTTTACTATTTTGTGTCATGAACTAATTTTCGTCAGTTGAGAAAGATAAGGGCGTTAAAGGGATAGTTGAGTTTTGGTAATGAGAATACCGTTTTGATAAAACGGAATTTTAGTAACCAAACCTGCACCATTACATTACAAACTAACAGTTATAACTCCACCATGCTCGAAAGGAATACGAAATTACAAATGACTATTAGTAAAAAGCATGTTATCATTAAAAAAGAGCCGTTAAAACTCAAGAGGGCGCTCTATAAAAACACATCAGTTTCAAAGATTTTAAATAATATATTTTGCTTGTGATGTTTTGTTGAAATAGTCATTAGTTAGCTCGAGATATTCATTGAATTTTGTTAACGGCTGGTTCAAAATTAGTGAATAATTGTGGGGCACCACAAGTATTACAAATGGTTATGTTTATGGATATTTCAGCCATTTCTAAACCGATTTTGATCAAATAAAGTTTATTCTGTCATTAAAATTGTTTAAAATTAAAAACTCAGTTTTCCATTATCTCACAAAAAATTATTTGGTGTAGCGCCCTCTATCCCAAAACTCAACTATCCCTTTCAGTGGATTTTTTTAGTGACATTTCAAAAATTGAGTTATCTATACCATATTGTAGCTTACAGTGTCCTGTACCTTGTACCAAATTTTCAAATGATAATTCGTTTTAATTACTGAGATATAGACCATAGATTAGGCGTTAACAGCTCTCCGTGTTTTCGTTGAGAATGAGAAGGGCGTTATAAAGCACTTGGTGCCTGAGCGCATGCACAATGCAGGCGCAGCTCGCATGTTTACACTGTATGCAAAACCAGTTTGAACCGGTCCGTTGCACGTGGAGACTTAGCGCCCTTATCACTTTATACAAATCCATAAAAGCGCATGATTCGTAAAGCAGTTGCATAGAAAGGATACAAACTAATGGGCGTTAGGTAATAAAATTGCACAAAATAAAAAATTTAAAAAAATTATTTCTTTTGATTTGTGTCCACAATGTATAATACATCTTTTACAATGTTTATATCATTACAATTTACCAGTTACTCCAGGATAACTCGATTTTTAGTACTTAACGCCCTTCTCATTTTAAGCAAAGTGTGGCATTACACGCAACATGCTTAAAGTGATAATATTTCAACCAGCTCTAAACAAACAAACTAGCATATTACGTCCCAGTTTTTTTTGGTAGATGTAAAAAAAGTATACATTCTTCATACTATCTTTTAAAAAAGAAATAACAAATCAGACAAAGCTGTTAATTGTGACTTTTCAAAAGGCAAACAAATTTTAACGTGATTATATCTCGGAATGACATTGGGCGCGTGCGGAAGGACTTTATAGCGCCCTTCTCTTTCTCAACCGACGTTTTGTGCTTGTCCACGATTTTAATGTCGCTTAAATCTTTGACAATTTTTAAAAGTACATTAATACAGCGAAAAAAATACAAGCGGGCTCAGGGCAGTTTAGTCCTCGAAAGGCCAAGAGCCTGCAAAAATCACAAATCATAAAAGAATTTGCACCATACAAATAATTCCATCAAGTTCATTGTAAAACATTGAGTGCTATTTTTATGCAGGAAGGCTGGAAAAGAAGCAGTCCGTTACTGCTTACAGATATACATGTAGCTCAGTTTTGGTATACAGGGTGGCCCAGAAATAACGGAACGGGGCACTTCCCAAAATAAAGTAACAAAATGAAAATATCCATCGGATAGGGTGTCCTTTCCAATGAACAACGATACCAAGAAAACTAATTTTGGACGTGTAGTTTTTGTTTTAGGGCGCTTTGAGTGAGACCATGTCGGGTTCTTATTTTTGTCAATTTTTACCAAGTCAGTGTCTGATAAATGAGACTTACTGCCCGCCATACTATTTACCAATTATGTCCATTCTCTCGGCACCGCTCGGCACACAGCTGAATGCACACTAACAATGGCGCGCTGAATACTCGCGTGTACAATGGTATGTAGGGCAATAAGTCTCATTTATCAGGCACTGATTTGGTAAAAATTGACAAAAATAGGAACCTGACATGGTCTCACTCAAAGCGCCCTAAAACAAAAACTACACGTCCAAAATAAGTTTTCTTGGTATCGTTGTTCATTGGAAAGGACATCCTATCCGATGGACATTTTCATTTTGTTACTTTATTTTGGGAAGTGCCCCGTTCCGTTATTTCTGGGCCACCCTGTATAGAGGGCGCGAAAAAAAAAACGTACGAGGTAAAAAAAAAAACTTAGTGTACAATTTTGGAAGAGCACCCAATTTTACAGACAGAATGAACTGTATTTGATCAAAATCGGTTCAAAAAGGAACAACTAAAATATCTATTTAAGAATAAAGGAACCAACTTTTAATCATTGATTTATTTTTAAAAATTAAAATGATATACCAAAATGGTTTTTAAATTGTTTTTGATGATCTCTCTATTGAATAACTATTTCAACCAAACATCACATTCACATTTGTTGATTTTAAAATGGTTGAAACTTGAGGTGTCGAGGGGGCCCTCGTGTGTTAACTGCTGCCTAATTTCCTTCGGGCTGCGCCCCTCATAAAATAGTACTATTGAAGTTACCTCAGAGCCCATAGTTTCAACTAGAGCCTCTCAAGGCATGGTATATTTGTATACTATTCAGTGATTTATTAGCTGAAAGTTAACTGTCAAATGTAACTTCAATTTGTTAAATTTCATTTCATTCTGTTCTTAAGACTACAAAAATAAGAATATTCGTCCCTAATTAAAGCAGTTCAGACTTACAAGGTTTGCTGTGTAGGCAAAGTTGACAGCTAAATGATGTAAAATGAAGTTGACCGATTCTTTGATTGGAAAGCCAACCAGCATAAAGCACAGATCTGGTAGGAGCAATAAAAGTAATGAAACATACAAAAATAATATTCTGGATTTGTATAGCGCCTATTAAATATGATTGATAATCATCTGTAAGCTCTTTGCACTGATATATTTCACCCATCATCCGATGCATACAGCAATCCATCTAGCACACAGAGTTAACGTTTTCCACTCTCTGAGGGGCATTCCAGCCAGTCAACCTTATAGGTGCACACAATACTGAAGAACTATGTTCTAAATTGCACATAGGTACACTGTCAACCTGTCTATAGTATAATGACCACCCAAGGGACACATACAAAGTGGTCTTTCAGAGCAGATGGCCGTTATATACAGGTTGATATACATTGAAACAGCTTTCTAGCGATGCAAGAATTGTGTTCTTTATGGTACAGGTGGTCACTGGAGCAGTTTTGACTCTGTAACGACCACCAAAAGGAGACGTACATTATAGGGAGAAGGGATTTATTCTGCTTAGGCGTTCTTTCGAGTTCTACTGCGTTCTCGACTGGCATTGTTAAGTGACTCTCTGTAACGACCAACAAAAGGAGACATACATGTACATAGTGGGCTTTCAGAGCAGATGGCCTTTATATACAGGTTGATTTACAGGGATGAAAGAATGGTGATATTCATACATGTACACAGGTGGTCACTAAAGCAGGTTTGACTGTCTATAAAGACCACAGAAGGAGACATACATCGTGGTCTTTTTTTAGCAGACCTGTGATCTTTATTGACCATGAATACGTTAATTTCCATGTTAAAAACTTTTTAGAGACACACAATGACAATAGGTGGTCTTTATACACAGGTGGTACCCACATTTTATTTAAGAAGTGAAGAATGATTTCTGGAGACAATGGACTGTAACTACTTGCATAATACTTCATACATTTATTTGTTGAAGTGTTTTCTTTTCAATCTGTGACTGTGAGAAAGTGGAATTCTGTTTGTGTTTTTCAATTGATAAACAGTTTAACAGCATGAGGGGGGTGTTACTTCAGCAAGTATCAAGTATCCCTATTTTGTCAGCTTATCACTGTAAACAAAATGACAATAATTTGCCAGTGTTTCCCTGTTCTTCGTTTAAAGACATACTCACCGCATGTGACGTATCCCGTTGTTATTGCTACAGTTGCCCTGGGTAGGAAGGAATCGCCCCTGCAGAGCAAGATAACACAAATAATTTACTTTCTTACAATGTATGTTTGGCTATCTTATATTACATTCCACATACTAAAAATCTTGCTCTACGATTGGTCAAAAGTTAATCACGCGATGAAACATAGTTTCGCGCATCATCAATGGGAGAAGAAAACATCGCCTCGGAAGTGATAGTTTGTCCCATCACCTTCACCAACAGTAATTATTTCCTTACTATTACGTAAACATGGATTTGTTGACAAATTTTTGTATACTAAAGGGATCTAGTAACTTTGTTGACATACGTGCAAAAAGGGATGAATGGTTGATTGTTGTTATCTGATATTTCCACTGGGAATTGTGTGAACATTTCGTGTCAAATGGATGAAAGATATACGTGGCCGAGTAATGAGCAGAAATGCACAGTGATATTCCCTAACTAATTGCACTGACTCTGTACACAGTTACGACTATCCAGTGGATCTGGAACACTTCAATCGTAAATATCTTTTTAACGAAAGGGAAATTTGAAGAAAACAAAATAAAACCTATCCCATGCTTCTTTTGTTAATTAATGCAGGGCTCCACACTTAAATACATGTACGGTTTTCTTACCACAATGAATCGTCCCATGTTGGTTTATCAAACAGAGTGTTGTACAGTCCCAATCCACTGACCAGGAAAGCATGGAGGGAGGATAAGATTCTGAGGGAAAAAAGAAAACAAAAAATTAAAGTTTAATTATAGAATTGTTTTCTTCATTTTAGCTCGATACTGAACTTGTACTGCTTGAAAGCACTATGATGATGAACTACATTCATTATTAATATTATTGAATCAATTAAGAATAATTTCTGTAAAGATACTGTCCACCTTTGGCAAGCCCAAATTCAAAAGCTGCAAGATTAGTGTTGTATATATATATATGAAAGAAAATACCTTTTTTAGAGCTAGCCTTTAATAGAAGATTAGGATTTGAAATTATCTTAAAGTGGAAGTATAAAGATTTTCAGAATAAACGGTCTATGTAACCGTTTAATTATTCTAGCATAATAATAACTAATAAACACAAATTCCTACATCTTTTAGCGAGAATTCCAGTTGCACTTTTGATACGGCGTGATGGTCCTGTAGGGGCAAAAGTGTCGATGCCAAGACTACAAAGAGAAGTGTGTTGATCTCAAAGGGGATTCTATATTCTTTGTTAGAATAGTTCTGATCAGTTTATAATCCACATAGGGTGGAATTCACAAAGGAGGTTTGTACAAACCATGGTTTGACGATGGTCTACATCTATGGAATGCTGCTCGTATACAAGTAAATTGTAAATTAACATGAATAACAAGCACGACAAGTAAGGAGTTTACATTCCTTCTCCATCCGTTTACAATGGCATTCCATAGATGTAAACCACGGTCAAACCATGGTTTGTACAAACCTCCTACAAACCTCCTTTGTGAATTCCACCCATAGATGCTACTTACTGAGAATTCCAGTCGCACTTTTGATATGGGGTGAGGGTCTTGTAAATTGGGAAAAAGTACCACAAGAGAAATGGGTTGACAGCCAGTGCCAAGACTCCAAAGAAAAGGAATGAGTTGATCGCTATGGGGATGTAGGTGTACTGAAACTGGACATCTGGGATGCCTTCCATGGTGAGGTTGTCTCCTTCCATCGCCATGGCAACCAAGGAGTGCGAACTGCAAGTATATAGAGTGATATAAAGAGAGGAAAATGGATATTGTCATTCTCCAGACTTTGTCAATGATCAGTTCAGTTCAATAAGCAAATACTTGACTCCCTTTTGTTCTTATTTCATCATGTTTATTTAATTACTTCTATATGTTGGAAACATATTTTGCATCTTTTTAATTCATAGCCAAAACAAGAAATAGGCAGGGCTCCACACTAATCTTTTTTGTTAGTGGCCCGATCGGGTCAGTGAAATAATTTCTTCCCCTTTTTCTGGTGGCCCTAAAGAAAATTTTACTGGCCCAAAATGTTTTATTTCATGAATAAACTTTTCACTATTCAAAATATCACTCTTTCCTGATCAAACATGTGATTATAGATGAAGTATTTACATGGAAGAAAACAAGATTTTTCACATTTGTCAATGTCGGGTCGAAAATCTGCTTGCCCGATCGGGTCACCAAAATATGACTTATAAATATACTGGCCCTCTGGCCCTCGGCCAACGGGCCACTGCGATTGTCGAGCCCTGAATAGGGGGGGGGGGGGGGGGGGCAAGCACAAAATAATACAGTTTCTGTTTTGGGGGACAAAAACAATTCTTATGATAGACTTTTACAGAAATGTAGTGGAAAATAATTGCACCTTAATTCACAAGGCTTTATTCAGACTAGATGCAGGAAATTTGAATAGTTTGTATCATTTCAGAGATCAATTCAATTTAGTCCTAGATCAAGGAAATATGTTAATTATTCTAAAGAAATTAAATACTTTTGGCTGGCATTCCTGTATACAAACATACATACACATATAAAGCTACCGGTTAACCTATTCAAGATGGTTTTACTCATTTAACCCATCAAGGAGGGTGTCCCACATATTTGTGGGTTGGTAGTCCTACACTTCAGCAAGAAGATACAAAGATATATTATGAAGTATATTTGAGAAAGAGCATAAATTTCTCTATTTTTAGCGCTCCCTATTCTGTTGTACTGATTTTTGTTATTGCCTAGATCGCTAAAATTTAGGAAAATCCTTAAATTGGCAACACATTGTGATTATTTTAAAAACAGATTTCGGCGTTGAAATTGGCGAATGATTAATTTTGCCTTAAAATAGCTCTCGTCTTTGATGGGTTAATATAACATGCATTCCACACACTCTCACCAGATTGGTCAGTTTCAGGACCAGGCCTGAAAGGGTTAATTAATTTATACATCAGCAAATGAATTGAAAAGGGACAACAGCTGTGAAGCACTAGGTCTGTTTAAAGCTTCAATGCAATTATTGCATTGTGGTGCGTGAATATTGATTATTTTTTTCTTAGCTTAGCATGAATTGCACATGTAATTTGTAGCCCTCAAAATCAATATCAGACGTCTGGTCAAATATAAAGCAACACCATGTACAGATTAATTACAAATTGCGTTATTTCACTATATATATATAGGTATGATGAAAATGAATTAACTAGTAATATTTCACAACACAAATTAAATAAATAATAATAATATTTAATTGTATTAAAAAGCAGTTACCCAAAATGTAATATCGATCATTAATTTGATGAAAAAGTTACTATATCATTTATTTAAAGAGTACCACCACCCAAAAATAATATTCTTATAAATGAAAGGTAACATCTTTAGTAGTCCATTCCATCAACAAGTTCACAAAAATATGTTTCCAGAAAGAAAAAAATATTTATAATTGGAAAACGCATCACCATTCTAAAGCATGCGTTCATGGGTCGATCTGCATATATCCGAAGACTACTTTGTCCAGAGCGAACGAATCGTCCGGGATTCTATTGTCTCCAAACGTACGCGTGAATAGCATTGGCGCACTTGCAAATGTTTGGCCCATACGGGACCACGAAATAATAGTGGTTCCATACTTAATAATTGCTTTGTTTATGAATAACACAACCCTTTGCAAAATGTTGGGTATCTATTTGATATCACAAAACGGTACCAAAACATATAACTATGTGTTGTTCTTTGCCTGGTGGTCCCCTTTAACAGTAAAACTCAGAAAGAAATTACACCTACCATATATTATCTGTTTCCAAAAAAATAACCTTGCATGTGAAGAATTTTTAATGTATTGTTCGAGTGATAAGATCATCATAAATGCTTGAACAATTACATCATTCTTGACTTAGGAAAACAAAATTATGGAATCAATAACAGGAAATCTCAAAGTTGAACAAAAAAAGTCAAAAGGGTGTGCAGATAACACAATAATCCAAATAACCAAATAACAAGGGTGCGGAAAAGAATAAAAGATTTGACTGGAAAAAAAGAAGTACTTGACTATTGGACTGTCAAGGTCAGATCTTACACTGTACAGTGCGAGTAAAAAAAAAACGAAACCGGACTTTGATAGCTTATAAATCCACAATTACAAAGATATATATGTTGATATTGGTATCATATTAAAGCTTGGGAAATTGCCTTTAAAATGATACATCACACATTTTGATCACTTTACGCATCATCGAGCACGACCTGATTATCCAACGTCATGTAAAAACTACCCGTGTCCAAGTTTGCCGTCGTCTTGTTCTAAACACAACAAAAAAGTCCCCACTAATCAAAATAACATAACTTTTTAACGAAAAGGTTTTGAGCAAAATAACTTGGCAGGATTGTTTATACACTGATTAAATAACTTATCTGCGAAAATAAAATTGGTCCGTCGAGTCACACATGAGTGAGCACAGGTAAAATTGTCCCTTTTTTACTCTTGTGACTTTTGAAAAGTGACAAGTTTGCCTTTAATGTGTGCTCACTCATGCATGACATTGCGGATCAATTTCATTTTCACAGAGAAGTTAGTCAATCAGTGTAGGAACAATCCTGCCAAGTTATTTTGCTCAAAACCATTTTGTTTTTACGCTATTTTAATTAGGAGGGACTTAGGTTTTTTGTTGTGTTTATCATGAATGAATGCGTCTGTTTACGTTTTTTTTCAAATGAACATTTCAAGAATATCTTTTGGTGAATCACAACAAAATATCAGATGGTTGCCAGTGTTGTCATGTTTATCAGGGTGGAAGGGGATCACACACTGTCCTCACATCAGCAACCACACTGTTTGGAGGCAGGGGCCCCTGAATAGGACATGCAGGATGAAGTTATCTTTGAAAATCAAACAACAGATGCAACCATTCACAAAACAAGAACACTGCAAACTTGGACACGGGTAGTTTTTGCATGCCTTTGGATAATTAGATCGTGTTCGGTGAAGCGTGAAGTGATCAGAGTGTATGATATATCATTTTAAAGGGAATTTCCCAAGCTTTAACATGATACTTTTAGATTTATGGATTTATAAGCTATCAAAGTCCGGTTTCTTTTTTTTTGACTCGCACTGTATACATGCCAGAAATTATGTTTTTTCCTGGTGGCCCAGTTGGGCTCACAAGTAAAATAAAGAGTTATCACATTTTGGATGCCCATAACCACAATTGGATGGCCCAGAACAAAGCGAAACATTAAAAAGTCTGTTCATTTGGTAGCCCAGTCAGGCAACTGAGGAAAGTAAACATTGAATCTATGTTTAACATTGTTGGAATATAAAATATGAAATAAAAATCAACAATTTCACTTGATAATCCATTGATTCAAGATACAAGACCTAGATTAAATGCTGGTTAATATTATGAAAGATAACTATTTTACAATTTCACAACATCTTTGCTTCCATGAAACAAATTAACTGGCCCATTAGCCATCATCATAATTTTACTTTGTTCGTGGCCCAAATCAGGTGACCAGATTTTCATACTGACAATGTCAGAATGAGAAAATATTGTATTCTTCTGTAAAAGGCTGTAAGTTCTGTGTCAAACATAATACAGATAGTAGGTTTAATTAAGTAGACAGTTTATGAATTCAAAATATTACATTGCACCTTGGGCTAGTAAATTGTGTTTAGGACCTCAATAAATTGAGAGAAAATTAGATTTTGTACATGTACTTGCCTGAAAGAGCCACTAGTGAAAAAACGTTACCACAGTATCTGTATAGGGTCCTAGTTAACTCATTGAAGCAAATATTTGATATATATCTGTGTTGGCATCTACATTCATAGGGAATGTGTAATAGTCCCAAAATCAAATCGCCTATCATACCATTTCTGGTTTGACAGCACTTTGAACCGTCAGACAGGTCTGTGAAAGTCACCTTCAGCAGCCCCAAGGCCAAGGCTCAATGTTTACTTAACAAACCTCATCTATTTACATGCTGACGAAGTGAGAACCAGTCAGAAGATCACCTACCGAACTCTAAAGCAAATATTTACATTATCATGAGATAAATTCTACAACTTTGACCACAAGGGTACGTGTATGAAGCTGAATTCAAATTTAAAGTATGTTCAGTACCCAAGTCTCAGTGAATAGATTTAGTATGCACACATATAATGGGACTTGGGAGCCCCTATTATTTTTTTTACAGCAATTAGGGGGGGGGGGGGGGGGCGAGCAGAGGATGTCAAATTGACAGTATATACAAGATTTCCTTTGAACATTTCTTATAACAAAAGAATTACCTGATTAAATAACTAAATTAGGTACATAAATACAGTACAAATGAGTTTTCTTTAATCAAGACTTTTATTAGAAAATCAAATTTTCAAGACTTAAAGGGATCTAGTAACTTTGTTGAGATGTGCAAAAACTGATGAATGGTTGATGCAATGTATACTGTTGTTATCTCATATGTCCTCAGGGTATTGTGTGAAAATTTCAGGTCAAATGGACAATGTATGGCCAAGTAATGAGCGAAAATGCAAAGTGATATTGGGTGATATTCACCAACTCACTGCATTCACTTTGTACAGGGATGAAAATCTCGCCCGGAGATTTTCTTATCTAAATACTTCAATCATACATATCTTTGTAATGAAAGGGAAATTTGAAAAACCGAAAGCTGTCCCATGATTTTATTGTTAATACGAATACAACAAGGTATAAAGGAACCGCTAGAATTACAATTTTATTTTGAGGATTTGGACAATGTTACTAAGTCCCTTTAATTAGAGTGGCAACTGGCAAGCATTCCTCCATATCAGTATCTTACCATGTCACACAAACACAATCACACATATTACCAGCACTCAAATTTCAAACAGGAAAACAACATTCAATAGAGAAGTTTTAAAGGGATGCCTGTAAAGTGTCTTAACTCCACGAAAATGACTTGGAGCTTCCTCGTTTCTCTTCTACCGTGTTGTTTATCTTATGGTAAGAGAAGAATAAAATAGGGTTAGATTTTTTTTAATTGCCCCTTTAGTATGACGATATCTATCATTCAGCTCAAGAGCATTAATGAACGGTCATAAACCTCATAAACGTCATACAGTAATTCATTGTAAAAGCTGACGCATATTTTTCGCTTTTTTAACCAGGAAAGCAGTGTTCTTTTTCAATGAAACTTTCACACATCATTCTGACATGTATCTTGCAATGATTTGGGTACAGGATTGAAGTCTCAAATGTCATTTTGGGCAATATCTGACACTTTACAGGTGCATCTTTAAGTAAAATGCTTGTAGTTTGTATGAATGGGACATCTGAGTAATCAATATAACTTTGTCATAAAAATATATTCCATTCATGAATGTTTGTAGGATTTAATATTTTAATTATAAAAAAAAAACGTTGGAAAGATCTTAGCAGTCACCTACAGCCTACAGGTATGAAGCAGTCAACCGAAGTTCCTATAGTATAGTGACTGCAAAAACTGATCCCTTACAGAAAAAAACAAACATTGTTATCCATGGAACTTGCCTATACTGTATACATGTAGATAGATAGAGGTCATCTGTCTACAGTGGTCACTTTTAAACTGTTTTCCCTTAGGTGGTCACTAACTCACTATCACACATTTTGTTTGTATGCAGAAGAGATGAGAAGTTCTTGGGAATACATGACACTGATTCATGACAGGATATGATTTTGGGAACAAGGAAGTGCTCAATTTCTAAAAGAAGTAGTCAAGCATGCCTCCCTAATGCCGTGAACTGACACGGACAATAAAAGGAAGTAGATTAAAGGGTACCACCACCCAAAACAAATATTCTTATAAATGAAAGGTAACATCTTTAGGAGTCCATTCCATCAACAAGTTTAGAAAAAATATGTTTCCAGAAAAAAACTATATAATTGGAAAACGTATCACCATTCTAAAGCATGCGTTCATGGGTCTGCATGTACGAAGACTACTTTGCCCAGAGCGAACAAATCGTCCGGGATTCTATTGTCTCCAAACGTACGTGTGAATAGCATTGGCACACTCGCAAATGTTTGGCCCGTCAGAACCAGGAAATAATATTGGTTCCGTAAGTGGTGGTAATTAATTGCTTTGTTTATGAATTACACAACCCATTGCAAAATGTTGGGTATCTATTTGATATCACAAAATGATACCAAATCATATAATTATGTGTTGTTCTTTGCCTGGTGGTCCCCTTTAACTATTAACATTGTCAAAATCCTAAAAAAATTACTTCAAACTCTAGCGGTTCTCACCAATAGAAGCTTCTATAGATTAGAACCAATGGGCCATTCTTGGTCACGTACGTGTGACCCAAAACATGAACAATTTTGAAATAGGATGCTTATATTTCAGTACATGTTAGAGGTATAATGATTTTTACTTTGTATGTGACTTGAATATGTTGAAGTCTTTCAGACTTAACACAAAAGATTTTATAAGGATTACGTTACTCAAGGTCAGAGGTCAAATGGCATGGGTCACGTGTGTGACTTCGCACAGAGCGCTTTTTTCATAACTCAATTTCATTTGGGAAATCCTTAGAAATATGAAAAGCTATAATGTTCATCTTATTACCAGACAAGTATTATAGATCTGTAAGTACAAAAATAGCAATGAATAAGAATTATATCAAACCGTTGTTTTTTATTGTATTTAATTATGTGGTAACGTCTGGTCACTGTGTGACATTTTGGGGTGGTCACGTGTGTGACATATACGTACAATATGAATGGAAAAATGGGAATTTTATCATATCAGGTTTAGAAAGGAATGAAAGGTCCAATTTTTACAAAGTTTGTATCAACATGTACAGGAAAGTGAGAAGAATAAGCTTGCTAACTATCCTTTCGATATCTTGATTATTTTCTGGGTTATGGTTTTAGAAAAATATTGAAATATGTAAATTTATGCAAATGAGTATGAAAGTGTCTTTGTTTAATGTAAATCATATATTTCATGAAACTTTACACATGGATCATTCCAAAAATGGAACAAAACAACAGAAAAATAAAACTTCAATTTTTCCGAATGGCCCCAATTTGTTTCTCCAAATTTCTCTTTCATTACAAAGATATTTATTATTGAAAGTCTTTGGATTTAATAATCTCCATGTGATAATTTTAACTGTGTACTTGTAAAGATAGTGCAATGAGTTAGCAAACGTCATTTCGTTTTGCCTTTGCATTTTCGCTCATTGCTCTGTCAAATTATATTCATTTAACATGGAATTTTCACATCATTCAGTAAACATATCAGATCATTAAAATACACATTATCACACCTTGGTTTGGCTTTGTCAATTTTGCACATGTTAACAAGGTACTAAGTAAAGTCAGACTAAAGAGTAAAGACAATAACTAGATTACTCAAACTTAAAGGTATGGTGTCAAGAAAATCAGCTGAAAATGGCATTTTAGCCCTTCAGAAAGCCACTTACATGTAGATTTCGAATAAAACAACTGTTTTGCACTTGGAAAATTATTTATAAATGATATGAGGACCTGAAAATTTACTTTGAAAGTGCCCCCCAAAAAAATTGAGTTCGGGCGAAGAAAAATGACGTCATAGTTGTGACGTCATCTGCAGGCAATCACAGGATCCCCGATACTCTAATTGTCATAGACGTACACGCTGAGCGCATCTAATCACATTGACAGAGAGATATTATTTCGATTTTTTTCAATATCTACATACATTTGTTTGAGTTTATAATTATGGAGGATCCACACCCAGATTCATCTGATTCTAACAGTGAGCGTGAATTAGACGAAAGATCTGGATCAGAGTCAGAATCGAGTTTTGAATTGACAGTTCCTGAAGATAAAATTCCAAATTGTGCGTCGGCAGCCAAAATGGAATGGAAGTGATAGAGGTGCAACCGAACAGATTTGTTGAGCGTGGCTGAGCAAATTCATGACAATTTCCCCATAATTGCAGAAACCATTATTATAATTCTTATTTCATTATTTGTCTCCACAAATACAACAAATATAATTGCCAAATAAAGGCGCATACTCACTCTAAAATCGCTTCGAGGAAGTCTCCGATATGATTATAGCAATCGTATACCCAGCCCCCTCGCAGACAGGTCTTCCGGCCATCAGCACGCACGAGCGCTGCGGCTAGCCCAGGCCTAGCCTAACCATAATAAGTGGCGGCTTCATCCGATCACGTCTCAAAACATGGTGTACAAAAATGCGGTGTTTCGCACTCAAATTCATCTTTTTATGCGGCAATAAAATGACAAGCATCATTGCTTTGATGGATCTATTTAACAATATTTACGGAAATATATTTACAGAACATTCAGAATTACCTCAGTTTTGAGCAAAATATTACTTTTCCCCGAGGTAAACAAATCCAAAACTCAAGTCGTTGGCGAGCGTGCGGGAGGTTGAACATAGTCAATCAATTTCTGGGCATCGATATCATACACGTAGTCTACGCCGTTTGCAAATTAACAACAAAACTACAAAAGAGCGCTAAGTTCAGTTCATTTATTGTTTTTTTCTCTGTCGGCATAATTAGAATGCCGACAGAGATAAAAACAATAAACATTGTCAAAGAGGACACGAAAGTGATAGATTTGTCCATCTAAGGTAATCGTTCTTGTATTTGTTTGAAAAGCCATGCAAACATGTAAGTAAATTAAGAAATAGTTTAGAATAGGTGCGATCGTAATAATCTTGCATTTTCGTTACTTTTCAGAACTTGTAAATGTAATAGGTAGTTGTCGCGGCAGCTAGCACGCGAGAGCATAACCTGTCTTGCCGCGCGGCCCCCCGAAACTCTGGCAGACCTGCACACACTCGCTAGGTCCTTCCCAGTCGGCCCTCGTTAATTTAACCTTTGAGTTCTAAATCCGCCTCATACGTGGATCCTTATGGAAAACGGTGCAGGCTAATACTTTCCTTAGATGTGTTGCTGCATCTTGCTAAAATTCTTTCCTGAGGCAATTTCAGTTAATCCTCAATTTTCAAGCAAATACGAGTTTGTATTACTAGCAAGTCAAAGTGTTTGCATTGAACCACGTTGTAAACAATTCTCGCTCTTCCGTGTTATTGCCTGCAGGTGACGTCATGACTCATGAGCTCATCGCTCCGCTAAAATTACTTTTTTAGGAGTATGGAACGCCGACGCGAAAAAGAGCCAAAAATGTGCATGAAATTTTCCTTTTTTGCCCAACTTAAGGATTTTAAAAAAGAAAAGAATGTGGTATATCAATAAAGGCACATATTCAAAGCTATAAAGCTGAATCAAAGCCGGGATTGCGCCCCTCCTTTAAAGGGGTAGTACAGTTTTGGTAATGCTGAGCTTAACCAAAACCTGCACAATACCAAAGTGTAGTAGTGTACAAACTAATAGTTATAACTCCACTATGCTGTAAAGGTACTATAGGAAATTACAAATGACTAATCAAAAAGCCTGTTATCATTCAAAAAGAGCCATTTAAATACAAGAGGGGGCTCTATAAAAAAAGCATTGGATTCAACCATTTTTCATACAAAATTATAAATGCATGTGATGTTTTGTTGAAATAATGATTAGATAGAAAGATCATCAACAACTATTTTAAAACCTCTTTTGAAATTTTTTGAAAAAGTGTAGGTATTTTTAATTTTTTTTTGTAAATCATCGAATAAATCTGGGCCCCAGATTTATTCGGATATATTTATTGATATTTCAGCCGTTTCTGAACCGATTTTTATCAAATAAAGCAGGGCTCGACACTCGCACTGGCCAGCTGGCCCAGGGCCAGTGAAATTGCACTTCGGGCCAGCAAAAAATGTATTAAAGACATATTTTGGTGGCCCGATCAGGCAAGCAGATTTTCAACCAGATATATTGACAAATTTTTTAAAATCAATTTTTCTTCCATGTCATCTATAATATATTAAATCACAGGTTTGATCAGGAAAGCGTGATATTTTATAGTTTTTTTATAGTTTATTTAGTTATGAATTTTTTTGTTTACTTTCTTTGTACTGACTTTACTTCAAAATCATTTATTTAAAAATATATAACCATATTCATAATTCAATAAATTAATCAGTAGACTAACCCATCAATCAACAAACACATAAATGCATCAATCTTATAATCATTCAATAGCAATGTCTTTAGTACTCTGTCTCTGAAGACTGAAGTCTCAATCTGATTGATGCATTTGATTAATCATCATCATTCATATTTGGTAGATCAAAACTAACATAAATCAGTATAAATATCAATTTTGAATATTATTGCGCCGCTTGGAAATTGCAATGTTTGGGCTTGATTGCGTCCAAGTAGTAAATACGTAAAATTGAAACTCGCGTAGTTAGTGCTCTACAGCCGCGACTTTTCACAATTATATGCCGCTAAATCCGCTTCACATGATTCGCTGACCCCGCTCTCGCGCTACTCATCATAATACATTACATAAAAAGATATCAGCCAAAATCAGCGACTACATGACATATATCCGAAAGTGTCGAAACGAATCAGCCCAAACATTTGAGTTACCCAGTCTATTTCATGACTGATGCAGATGTGCCACATATCCTGTCATATCGACGAATGTTGAGCAAACAAAACAGATACAAAGTGTATAAGTGTAACATCTGATTTCTCAATCACACATTCTACGTATAAAATAGATTACTGATAAAATAGAAGTATAGAACAAAGAAATTGATTACCTCCAGAGGCGATCAGCTGTCACGTCAGGTAGCTCTTGATCTTCGGAAATCGCCAATAGATTAATCAAGCGCGCGCGGTGTGTATTATATTTGGCGCGGCGCGCGCGCGGGCCCCGCGCGCTACCATACGTGGGATCGGATCGATATCGGAGGACCTCGAATTTGGTCTTATGTTTTCTTTTGTTTTTCTCTTACGTGTAAACAGGCCCCTGGGGTTCAGGGGTGCTGGTGGTGCCCCCACAAAAAAGGGATGAAGAACAAACCGAGGGCCTCTGACACGGATACCACACCCCTGCTTCGCTTGCACATTTATTAAACCAAAGGGCTCAGATACGAACACCCGGCGCTCAGTGCACAAGTCAACCAAAAGGCCTCAGAGACTTCTTCTTCTTCTTCTTGTATAGTCTGCCTCCTTCAACTTGAAGATTCTTGCAAACTTTGTGTGTGTGTGTGTGTATACGCGACGTGCATAGTTCATATTCTTACTTGCAAGTCCAAACTCATTTATAAACAAAAACAAATAAAACTAGACATGAAATTCGTCATAGACGAATTAGGTGATACGTACCCATTTGAAAATGTATCTTTTGAACCTTTCCACAACAAGCTTAAACCGATTTGATTTGCAGGAAATCTTAATGAGGAAAAATTATTCAGAGGTCTATCAGTAAAGATTTGTTGTGAACACCTCAAAATCCAAGATGGTGTCCAATAAAGCAGCTGTTTTGATTTGTTATAGATAATTGGTGAAATGTACCAAACGACACCTGTAATCAGCATGATTTTGCAGTTATATTAAAGACAATATACGTTTCTATAATCTGATAATAATCATTATTGGGTTCAAGATATGTTACATGGTTACTAGTAGTTGTAGTCCCAAACTTAAATTTTAGGCATTTCCCCCCAACAATAGAAAATTATTGATTTACATAATTTGGTGTAGATCAATAATTATATTAGTAGTTGGATTAATACTTTTTGAAGAACTGCCAAGTTATATTAGCAATACTATGTGAAAGTTTTAAGTGTGTACCATATCTGAACAAAAAGTTATAATATCTGGAAGTCAACATTTAATATCGACAAAAAGGGCAGTTTTGCACCATTTATCATGCTGAACAGGGTGTCTACAAAATTTGTAATCTTGATTATAGGATTTGTGTAGTCAATAGTTGCGTTAATCTTGGGACATCTTCATTTCTAGTTATGAACACTGAACCAACTTTTTCTGTAATATGACGAATATTCCACCATCATTTTGTAATCCGCGTAGATGTTGTGTTTGTCTTGTATTAGTTTATGAATTTATCAATACTCAAGCGCTAGAAATGAACTTAATTCCACTCCCCATGGAGCATTCAAATCAGCTGGATAATGACGCGCCTGCCAGGCCTATTGTGAATTTGAATCATACTGGGTGTTGCCCATGATGTATTTAAAGCATTGTCAAGATCATATTAATTATCTTAAGTAAGTATCTTATTGAAGTACACAATATTAGAGCGTATCTAGATTCGAACTCCATATTGATTGCAAGGCACGCACCTTTCATGCCCTACACATCTTATTGCATTTATCTGGAAACCATAAAGGTCTATACAAATGGCCGACTTAGTATTTAAAAAAAATTAGATGGATCTTTGCCTCCGGTATATACACTGTTATGGACAAATCACATCCTGAGTTAAACTTTTTGTTATATAATGGATTATATTCTGTGCATATATGCTTGATAAATCAAATTTTTTTTTTTGATCTTTGATGTTAATTGACACAGTGAGTCAAGAAATAACGTTTATGATTTCATCTTATTTTGTTTATGATGTAACATTTTCTTAAACATATCAGTATTGTACAGTCAATTTATTTGTGATAGATCGGTTTACACAATTCTTATTTATTTAATTACTGAAATTCATGTCTATGATTGTATGTGAATTCATAAATAAATGGTTTGTAATAGAGGTTGGTAGATTCTAAAGAAAAACAAATGTTATAATTTTATTTGTTCTTTGGGATATGACATAACAGATTTGCTTTTATTGTTTTTTATATGGACATTTACACTATTCCAACATGTTCTGCATTTTAAAAATTTATATCCGTGTCCAAATATTATAGATATTGATTCTTAGACTGTAAAAGTGAAAATTGTTTAAGTAGTTCTTTTTTCTAGGTATTATTGTGAAATAGTTGAATGTACATCTAAATTTCATTGTATGAGATAGTATAGTTATCCATAATACTTTTGTCATTCAATTTTGTCCCGAAAAATTAAGAATATCTTCTTTAACATTGTCTATTGTTGACCAAATATGTTCAACAATCAGTACGCTTTTCGATGCACAAAAGACCTCTGGGCTGCCGGTCTAATGGTTGACATGTATAGAAAATAACAAACGACAAAGTAAAGACCCGGTTATCATTTTTTTTTAAATAGCTGTTACAACTCAAGAGGGTGCTTTCTAAGAAAGCAAAATTGTGCATGTGATGTTGTGTGAAAATAATGATTAGATAAAGATAGTATCAACTATTTAAAAACCTCTTTTTATTTTTTTAAGAAGTGATATATGCATTTTAAGTATTTAAACAAAAATCAAGATATCGATTGTCTAGACAATATATAAATAAAATATTTTTAAATGAAATTTTACAATTATGAGAACATTTGAAAGGGAATGATTCTCATTTTACATGTTTTATTCAAGGAACTTTCTAATTGAATTAGAACCAACCAATTTTGTGTCATGGGGCATTTCGGGAAGTACCAATACTCAAGTGTACCTTTAAACCATGCAATTGTACAAAGTTATTCTTTTGGGAGGTTTCTCAGAGAAGCAAATACATCATCTTCCACAACACAAATTACCAGTCTTCCTAGTTATTCTACATTCCAGACAATTTGAATTACTATTCTAAGGTCAACTATGCATTGTGTACATTTCGTCGATGTACAATACAAAATTATATACTAAATGGGTCTGATCCATAAGACTACACTTTGTCAACCATTTCGTGAATGAGACAGAATGCAGATATACGTTTGTTTATCTAAATTTTAGTTTCGGTAAGGGGCGATTGGAATAACTAAACCCTTTTCATACACACGGCTTTATGCTTTGGCTGGTTCCACAAATACAATCATAAGTATAGGAGAACACACAGAAAAATAATTATAAGTCACGTTCACATCGAACATTCAAAGTTAATCTTCACTGTTCACAGCAGTACCTCATGCTAAATATTTATGCAACAGTATACTCACTTATAATATACATGTATTAATTCACAACTTGTGTCTCTCTTTTACATCAGATATTATTAATCAACCAGTATATAATTATTACTTAGATAATTACCATAAACAATACAAAGATTATTCTCAATATTCAGCAAGTTATACAACTATAACTAGTATAATCTCTCTCAAACTCTTCCCTCATAATTCCACTAGTTTCCATCTCATTCATTATAAATATATAACTTTAACATGACTACCTTAACATTATAAAATGCGATATAACTTCAATTATCCATGTAAGATAGAAATTATATTGTCTTACCTGTAAAATAACGTGTTGATCAGAGAAGAGACAAAAACTTTCCAGGCACAATACTTGATCCCCACTTCGTGTGTAGGAAGAGAGGGCCGTGTTATCGCGGTATATACTTCAGTTCGTAGGGATCGAATTACGTTGATACAGGTCGAGTCAAAATCACCTTTCTCCATTATTGCAGCGCTAATAGGGATTACTACACGCAAACGCTATGGTTGAGAGATTATTTTGACCGTTACTGAAAGAGGTGGGCGTTATATGAAATTGTATGACGTAGTAATAGGGGCGAAGCCACATACTTTGGGGAGGGCGGCTTAGTCACGTTAATTAGCAAGGCATTATATGCATCAATTTGATGTGCCCTGTTTGGAGAACCAATTACTGTTTTCAAACATTTAATTAAAAACACCATAAGTTACGAAACAAAAGAAATATAACGGCTTACTCGGAATATCTTGAATTATTTGTATGCTACATTGCAATAGAGGGAAAACAAATGTTTCCATTATTTGAGCAACATAATAGGAACATATTATTTTTCCTCCAGATCTCCGCTACAACATATCAAAATTGTAGACGTATTCGACCAGAATCGAAGGAGATAGACACACAACTGCACCTTCAAAACATAACACAAAATTTATGAAATCAATCAAAATTAAATTTTCGCTTTTCATGGCAAATTGATGACGTCACGATGTCCGATTGGCGATTTTGAATATCGCACCATATCTACAACTACTACTCTGTCACGAATACACAACAACCAAAATACTGAACATGGATTTTCAAATTTATGATCAATATAACAGGGCATGTTTTTACCACATTTTCACATATTTTACATATGGCAGCACGCGCGGATTTCATGTGTAGCACGCGCGCATCGGCACATTTCCGGTCGGAAAGAGATAGTAATTGTTTAAAATCGTCCCAGCTACAAGATATCAAAACTTGGGACAGATTCAAGCAGAATTGACCGAGATATCGGAATCCAAACACGATATATACATAATCGCAAATGATAAAATCGTTGAAAACTACTAATGTTAACTTCTCATGGTCATATGATTACATAATGAGGTTTGGTTGGCGATAAGGATGCATGACGTTGTATCTACAACTCATTCGTCTGCAAGGAAAAATATTTTTAACAAAATTGCCCGTGGATTTTAAAAATTATTATCAATTAAAAAAGGGCATATTTTGTACATATTTTGTGCATAGCAGCACTCGCGGATTTTAAAGTTTTACGCCCTCCTGTTCGAGCGTTTTTGGTCGAGGAGATCTGGAAACTGTTTTAATTTATCATAGAAAGTATTGGGAACAGTTTCCAAAAAAAAAAACGCCATTTTTTTGTTCTGTGCGCGCTACGCGTGAAAAAGCGCGCGCGCAAACGCGCACGCGCGCAAAATTTTGAAATGCTCGGAATGACCTGAAACGTATGGAAAATTGGTTCGCCGGTTGATTTGAGAATTTTTCAAGGATTTTTACCCTTTGACGCGCGCGTACGCGTCCGTCGTTGTCCGTACGACCTTGGGTGCGACATTTTTATATAGCCCTTGAACTTAGCTTGCCATGTACAGAATTTGGTGAAAATATACCATTACGTAAGAAAGATATGGGCTGTTGAAATATTTCACAAAATGGCGTCTCCATGACGTCACAGGGTAGTACCGTCATAATCATTACCCAGGTGCACAATTTCGGACCAAGGTCTATTATGTTCACCAGGTTTCATTATCATATCCCCAGCCAAATTTTACAGACACGAGACACAAAAAACGTACAAAGAAAAAGAATAAAAACTAGACATGAAATTCGTCATAGACGAATTAGGTGATACGTATCCATTTGAAAATGTATCTTTTGAACCTTTCCACAACAAGCTTAAACAGATTTGATTTGCAGGAAATCTTAATGAGGAAAAATTATTCAGAGGTCTATCAGTAAAGATTTGTTGTGAACACCTCAAAATCCAAGATGGTGTCCAATAAAGCAGCTGTTTTGATTTGTTATAGATAATTGGTGAAATGTACCAAACGACACCTGTAATCAGCATGATTTTGCAGTTATATTAAAGACAATAGACGTTTCTATAATCTGATAATAATCATTATTGGGTTCAAGATATGTTACATGGTTACTAGTAGTTGTAGTCCCAAACTTAAATTTTAGGCATTTTCCCCCAACAATAGAAAATTATTGATTTACATAATTTGGTGTAGATCAATAATTATATTAGTAGTTGGATTAATACTTTTTGAAGAACTGCCAAGTTATATTAACAATACTATGTGAAAGTTTTAAGTGTGTACCATATCTGAACAAAAAGTTATAATATCTGGAAGTCAACATTTAATATCGACAAAAAGGGCAGTTTTGCGCCATATATCATGCTGAACAGGGTGTCTACAAAATTTGTAATCTTGATTATAGGATTTGTGTAGTCAATAGTTGCGTTAATCTTGGGACATCTTCATTTCTAGTTATGAACAAAACCAACTTTTTCTGTAATATGACGAATATTCCACCATCATTTTGTAATCCGCGTAGATGTTGTGTTTGTCTTGTATTAGTTTATGAATTTATCAATACTCAAGCGCTAGAAATGAACTTAATTCCACTCCCCATGGAGCATTCAAATCAGCTGGATAATGACGCGCCTGCCAGGCCTATTGTGAATTTGAATCATACTGGGTGTTGCCCATGATGTATTTAAAGCATTGTCAAGATCATATTAATTATCTTAAGTAAGTATCTTATTGAAGTACACAATATTAGAGCGTATCTAGATTCGAACTCCATATTGATTGCAAGGCACGCACCTTTCATGCCCTACACATCTTATTGCATTTATCTGGAAACCATAAAGGTCTATACAAATGGCCGACTTAGTATTTAAAAAAAAATAGATGGATCTTTGCCTCCGGTATATACACTGTTATGGACAACTCACATCCTGAGTTAAAGGGATAGTTGAGTTCTGGTAAGGAGAGTACAGTTTTAGTGAAACTGAATTTTAGTAACCAAAACCTGCATCATTACATTACAAACTAATAGTTATAACTAGAAAGGAACACAAAATTACAAATGACGTAGTAAAGATCATGTTATCATTAAAAAAGAGCCGTTAAAATGTAAGAGGGCGCTCTCTAAACACTCATCGGTTTCAACCATTTTGAATAAAATATTGTGCATGTGATGCTTTGTTGAAATAGTGATTAGATAGAGAAATAACCAACAACTATTTAAATACCTATATTGTAACTTTTTGAAAAGAGGAAGCATTTTTTTGAATTTTTAACGGCTGGTTCAAAATTCTCTAATAAACCCCGGCCCCGGGTTTATTACAAATTGTTATATTTATGGATATTTCAGCCGTTTCTGAACCAATTTTGATCAAACATAGATGATTTTATTGTTTAAATATTATGCTCTTTCAAATTTTACACTCAGTTTTTCATTACCTCACAAACCAATTAAGTAGTCTAGCGCCCTCTCTACCAAAACTCAACTTTCCCTTTAAACTTTTTGTTATATAATGGATTATATTCTGTGCATATATGCTTGATAAATCAAAATTGTTTTTTGATCTTTGATGTTAATTGACACAGTGAGTCAAGAAATAACGTTTATGATTTCATCTTATTTTGTTTATGATGTAACATTTTCTTAAACATATCAGTATTGTACAGTCAATTTATTTGTGATAGATCGGTTTAAACAATTCTTATTTATTTAATTACTGAAATTCATGTCTATGATTGTATGTGAATTCATAAATAAATGGTTTGTAATAGAGGTTGGTAGATTCTAAAGAAAAACAAATGTTATAATTTTATTTGTTCTTTGGGATATGACATAACAGATTTGCTTTTATTGTTTTTTATATGGACATTTACACTATTCCAACATGTTCTGCATTTTTAAAATTTATATCCGTGTCCAAATATTATAGATATTGATTCTTAGACTGTAAAAGTGAAAATTGTTTAAGTAGTTCTTTTTTCTAGGTATTATTGTGAAATAGTTGAATGTACATCTAAATTTCATTGTATGAGATAGTATAGTTTTCCATAATACTTTTGTCATTCAATTTTGTCCCGAAAAATTAAGAATATCTTCTTTAACATTGTCTATTGTTGACCAAATATGTTCAACAATCAGTACGCTTTTCGATGCACAAAAGACCTCTGGGCTGCCGGTCTAATGGTTGACATGTATAGAAAATAACAAACGACAAAGTAAAGACCCGGTTATCATTTTTGTTTAAATAGCTGTTACAACTCAAGAGGGTGCTTTCTAAGAAAGCAAAATTGTGCATGTGATGTTGTGTGAAAATAATGATTAGATAAAGATAGTATCAACTATTTAAAAACCTCTTTTTATTTTTTTAAGAAGTGATATATGCATTTTAAGTATTTAAAAAAAAATCAAGATATCGATTGTCTAGACAATATATAAATAAAATATTTTTAAATGAAATTTTACAATTATGAGAACATTTGAAAGGGAATGATTCTCATTTTACATGTTTTATTCAAGGAACTTTCTAATTGAATTAGAACCAACCAATTTTGCGTCATGGGGCAATTCGGGAAGTACCAATACTCAAGTGTACCTTTAAACCATGCAATTGTACAAAGTTATTCTTTTGGGAGGTTTCTCAGAGAAGCAAATACATCATCTTCCACAACACAAATTACCAGTCTTCCTAGTTATTCTATATTCCAGACAATTTGAATTACTATTCTAAGGTCAACTATGCATTGTGTACGTTTCGTCGATGTACAATACAAAATTATATACTAAATGGGTCTGATCCATAAGACTACACTTTGTCAACCATTTCGTGAATGAGACAGAATGCAGATATACGTTTGTTTATCTAAATTTTAGTTTCGGTAAGGGGCGATTGGAATAACTAAACCCTTTTCATACACACGGCTTTATGCTTTGGCTGGTTCCACAAATACAATCATAAGTATAGGAGAACACACAGAAAAATAATTATAAGTCACGTTCACATCGAACATTCAAAGTTAATCTTCACTGTTCACAGCAGTACCTCATGCTAAATCTTTATGCAACAGTATACTCACTTATAATATACATGTATTAATTCACAACTGGTGTCTCTCTTTTACATCAGATATTATTAATCAACCAGTATATAATTATTACTTAGATAATTACCATAAACAATACAAAGATTATTCTCAATATTCAGCAAGTTATACAACTATAACTAGTATAATCTCTCTCAAACTCTTCCCTCATAATTCCACTAGTTTCCATCTCATTCATTATAAATATATAACTTTAACATGACTACCTTAACATTATAAAATGCGATATAACTTCAATTATCCATGTAAGATAGAAATTATATTGTCTTACCTGTAAAATAACGTGTTGATCAGAGAAGAGACAAAAACTTTCCAGGCACAATACTTGATCCCCACTTCGTGTGTAGGAAGAGAGGGCCGTGTTATCGCGGTATATACTTCAGTTCGTAGGGATCGAATTACGTTGATACAGGTCGAGTCAAAATCACCTTTCTCCATTATTGCAGCGCTAATAGGGATTACTACACGCAAACGCTACGGTTGAGAGATTATTTTGACCGTTACTGAAAGAGGTGGGCGTTATATGAAATTGTATGACGTAGTAATAGGGGCGAAGCCACATACTTTGGGGAGGGCGGCTTAGTCACGTTAATTAGCAAGGCATTATATGCATCAATTTGATGTGCCCTGTTTGGAGAACCAATTACTGTTTTCAAACATTTAATTAAAAACACCATAAGTTACGAAACAAAAGAAATATAACGGCTTACTCGGAATATCTTGAATTATTTGTATGCTACATTGCAATAGAGGGAAAACAAATGTTTCCATTATTTGAGCAACATAATAGGAACATATTATTTTTCCTCCAGATCTCCGCTACAACATATCAAAATTGTAGACGTATTCGACCAGAATCGAAGGAGATAGACACACAACTGCACCTTCAAAACATAACACAAAATTTATGAAATCAATCAAAATTTAATTTTCGCTTTTCATGGCAAATTGATGACGTCACGATGTCCGATTGGCGATTCTTGAATATCGCACCATATCTACAACTCATACTCTGTCACGAATACACAACAACCAAAATACTGAACATGGATTTTCAAATTTATGATCAATTGAACAGGGCATGTTTTTACCACATTTTCACATATTTTACATATGGCAGCACGCGCGGATTTCATGTGTAGCACGCGCGCATCGGCACATTTCCGGTCGGAAAGAGATAGTAATTGTTCAGGATCGTCCCAGCTACAAGATATCAAAACTTGGGACAGATTCAAGCAGAATTGACCGAGATATCGGAATCCAAACACGATATATACATAATCGCAAATGATAAAATCGTTGAAAACTGCTAATGTTAACTTCTCATGGTCATATGATTACATAATGAGGTTTGGTTGGCGATAAGGATGCATGACGTTGTATCTACAACTCATTCGTCTGCAAGGAAAAATATTTTTAACAAAATCGCCCGTGGATTTTAAAAATTATTATCAATTAAAAAAGGGCATATTTTGTACATATTTTGTGCATAGCAGCACTCGCGGATTTTAAAGTTTTACGCCCTCCTGTTCGAGCGTTTTTGGTCGAGGAGATCTGGAAACTGTTTTAATTTATCATAGAAAGTATTAGGAACAGTTTCCAAAAAAAAAAACGCCATTTTTTTGTTCCGTGCGCGCTACGCGTGAAAAAGCGCGCGCGCAAACGCGCACGCGCGCAAAATTTTGAAATGCTCGGAAGGACCTGAAACGTATGGAAAATTGGTTCGCCGGTTGATTTGAGAATTTTTCAAGGATTTTTACCCTTTGACGCGCGCGTACGCGTCCGTCGTTGTCCGTACGACCTTGGGTGCGACATTTTTATATAGCCCTTGAACTTAGCTTGCCATGTACAGACTTTGGTGAAAATATACCATTACGTAAGAAAGGTATGGGCTGTTGAAATATTTCACAAAATGGCGTCTCCATGACGTCACAGAGTAGTACCGTCATAATCATTACCCAGGTGCACAATGTCGGACCAAGGTCTATTATGTTCACCAGGTTTCATTATCATATCCCCAGCCAAATTTTACAGACACGAGACACAAAAAACGTACAAAGAAAAAGAATAAAAACTAGACATGAAATTCGTCACTGTGACGAATTAGGTGATACGTATGACCTTTGACCTTTGACCTTAGACCCCTTGAATAATCTTCACCAACACCCCCCTCCCCCCTCCATAAAAAAAAATCTTCACCAACACCGCCCCCCCTGAGAAAAATGTTCACCGAAATCCCCCTCAAATAATTCTCTCAGACTACCCCATCAACAAAATTTCGCCTACACCCCCCTCAACAAATCTTCATCAACACCCCCCCCCCCCCCCGAGAAACAATCTTCACCAACACCCCCCCCCCCCCCCCCCCGATGAAAATCTTCACTGACGACCCCCTCAAATAATGTTCACTGACACCCCTCAAACAAAATCTTTACCGACACCCCCCTCAAAAAATATTCACCGACAACCCCTCCCCCTTCGAAAACAAATCCCCAACTACACCCCCTCGAAAAGATCTTCAGTGCCACCCCCCACCCGCCTCACAAATCTTCACCGACACCCCTCCCCCCTCGAAAAAAATTTACCGAAACCCACCCCCCCCCCTTGAAAATGTTGGTTGACGAAATAACCCCCCCCCCCCTTGAAAAATCCTGAGTACGCCACTATCATCAGAAGTAGTCGTCGTCATATTTATTCTTTATGTTCCAGACACTTTTGATAATTATTTAATTTCACACAATCAAGTTGCATTTACTACTAAAAGTGAAGTCTATGTAGTATGTACAACACAAACTAATATACCTTCATGGGCCTGAACGATAAGACTACACACCATCAGACCTATAATGCGTCCACATAATTTGAAGTAAAAATCTAAAGGGGGGAGGAGTGTGATATCCTGAAGAATATTATTTGATTATGCAGTATCGTACTCTAAATTGTACCATCATCATCTTATCATTCCACTCTTATATTCTGTCATTCTCTCTTACTTTGTGTCATTCTCTCTATTTATTCATCAACATTCCACAACTCACACCACTGGCTAGATCCTGTAAACATTGTCCAGACCTTTCCACCCTTGGTCATCCATCACCCTCTCACACACATCCACTATTGTTTTGTATGCATTGGAAGAACCTTGCTACGTACAGTTAGTATGAGTCAAAATTCCCTCCCCATTATTGCAGCACTAATAGGGATTACTACGCACAAATGCTAGGGGTGAGAGACTATTTTGACCGTTACTGGAAGGAGGGGCGTTTCATAAAATTGTATGATGTAGTATGAGGGCGAAGACCCTAACATTGGGGAGGGTGTTCTGGTCTCGTTAATTGGCAACGCATTATATGGATAAATTTGATGTGCGCTGTATTGAGAATCAATTACTGTTTTCAAACATCTAATTAAAAACGCCATAAGTTACGAAACAAAAGAAATATAACGGCTTACCTGGAATTTATTGAAATATTTGTATGATAAATTGCAATAAAGGAAAAACAAATGTTGCCATTATTTGAGCACATTAATAGGAACATATTATTTTTCCTCAATATCTCCTCTACAACATATCAAAATTGTAGACGTATTCGAGCGGAATCGAAGGAGATAGAAGCACAACTGCACCTTCCAAACATAATACAAAATTTATGAAATCAATCAAAATTAAATTTTCGCTTTTCATGGCAATTTGATGACGTCATGATGTCCGGTTTGCGAACTTTGAATATCGCACTATACCTACAACTCATACTCTATCACGAAAACATAACGACCAAAATACTGAACATGGATTTTCAAATTTATGATCAATTGAACAGGGCATGTTTTTACCACATTTTCACATATTTTACATATGGCAGCACGCGCGGATTTCATGTGTAGCACGCGCGCATCGGCACATTTCCGGTCGGAAAGAAATAGTAATTGTTCAGAATCGTCCCAGCTACAAGATATCAAAACTTGGGACAGATTCAAGCAGAATTGACCGAGATATCGGAATCCAAACACGATATACACATAATCGCAAATGATAAAATCGTTGAAAACTGGTAATGTTAACTTCTCATGGTCATATGATTACATAATGAGGTTTGGTTGGCAATAAGGATGCATGACGTTGTATCTACAACTCATTCGTCTGCAAGGAAAAATATTTTTAACAAAATTGCCCGTGGATTTTAAAAATTATTATCAATTAAAAAAGTGCATATTTTGTACATATTTTGTGCATAGCAGCACTCGCGGATTTTAAAGTTTTACGCCCTCCTGTTCGAGCGTTTTTGGTCGAGGAGATCTGGGAACTGTTTTAATTTATCATAGAAAGTATTGGGAACAGTTTCCAAAAAAAAAAACGCCATTTTTTTGTTCCGTGCGCGCTACGCGTGAAAAAGCGCGCGCGCAAACGCGCACGCGCGCAAAATTTTGAAATGCTCGGAATGACCTGGAACGTATGGAAAATTGGTTCGCCGGTTGATTTGAGAATTTTTCAAGGATTTTTACCCTTTGACGCGCGCGTACGCGTCCGTCGTTGTCCGTACGACCTTGGGTGCGACATTTTTATATAGCCCTTGAACTTAGCTTGCCATGTACAGAATTTGGTGAAAATATACCATTACGTAAGAAAGGTATGGGCTGTTGAAATATTTCACAAAATGGCGTCTCCATGACGTCACAGAGTAGTACCGTCATAATCATTACCCAGGTGCACAATGTCGGACCAAGGTCTATTATGTTCACCAGGTTTCATTATCATATCCCCAGCCAAATTTTACAGACACGAGACACAAAAAACGTGCAAAGAAAAAGAATAAAAACTAGACATGAAATTCGTCATAGACGAATTAGGTGATACGTACCCATTTGAAAATGTATCTTTTGAACCTTTCCACAACAAGTTTAAACCGATTTGATTTGCAGGAAATCTTAATGAGGAAAAATTATTCAGAGGTCTATCAGTAAAGATTTGTTGTGAACACCTCAAAATCCAAGATGGTGTCCAATAAAGCAGCTGTTTTGATTTGTTATAGATAATTGGTGAAATGTACCAAACGACACCTGTAATCAGCATGATTTTGCAGTTATATTAAAGACAATAGACGTTTCTATAATCTGATAATAATCATTATTGGGTTCAAGATATGTTACATGGTTACTAGTAGTTGTAGTCCCAAACTTAAATTTTAGGCATTTTCCCCCAACAATAGAAAATTATTGATTTACATAATTTGGTGTAGATCAATAATTATATTAGTAGTTGGATTAATACTTTTTGAAGAACTGCCAAGTTATATTAGCAATACTATGTGAAAGTTTTAAGTGTGTACCGTATCTGAACAAAAAGTTATAATATCTGGAAGTCAACATTTAATATCGACAAAAAGGGCAGTTTTGCACCATTTATCATGCTGAACAGGGTGTCTACAAAATTTGTAATCTTGATTATAGGATTTGTGTAGTCAATAGTTGCGTTAATCTTGGGACATCTTCATTTCTAGTTATGAACAAAACCAACTTTTTCTTAATATGACGAATATTCCACCATCATTTTGTAATCCGCGTAGATGTTGTGTTTGTCTTGTATTAGTTTAACTGAATTTATCAATACTCAAGCGCTAGAAATGAACTTAATTCCACTCCCCATGGAGGATTCAAATCAGCTGGATAATGACGCGCCTGCCAGGCCTATTGTGAATTTGAATCATACTGGGTGTTGCCCATGATGTTTTTAAAGCATTGTCAAGATCATATTAATTATCTTAAGTAAGTATCTTATTGAAGTACACAATATTAGAGCGTATCTAGATTCGAACTCCATATTGATTGCAAGGCACGCACCTTTCATGCCCTACACATCTTATTACATTTATCTGGAAACCATATAGTCTATCAGGTTATGTAAAGCAGCAATTCTTTTTGCTATAATCTTGGAAACACTTTTTAATTTGGTCTAAATACATTACTGATGATAAAAAGTGATGTTTCCATTTTTTATTTTTGGTCCCAGGGTGCAAAAACTAGTATTCTATGGTATTTTTGGGCAAGGATTCCATTTCCGGTGCTCGTTTGTAAGTGCTGTATGGGAAACACTCTGAAATCCAAGATGGCTGCCCCTAATTTGCATATTTATGAATATTATTGATTTTCAGTGGCTACAGCCCCTAATAAGCAATAATTCCGGATTATTATTTGTCAGTTATGTTCTAAGTATGTATTTAAGATATCAAAGATGAGTTGCCATCGTGGCAACCTCTAGTAATGCATATTATTTGCATAATTATGTATTTTACCTAATTTGCATATTCCCCCAAATCGAGTATATTGGGAACCCGGCAAGTAAAAAAGACACGTAATACCACTTTTCCAAGGTTTTAGGGGGCAACAAATCCATTTATGATACTTATTTACCTGTATCACCTCGGCAACCAACATAAATCCAAGATGGCCGCCTTTGTCATTTTAAAGTAAATATTGCTATTTGCTACTTTAATGGCATTTAATTTATCAAAATATGATTTGTTTACTGAAAGCAAACAACTACATTGTGATTCAAGTATTCTAGTTGCTCATTCCAATAATAAAAGTCAAAACATTATAATATCAATCTAATATAACCGAAATAATATAGACGTGTATCATAACATGCATAATTTAGGGAGCAGCCATCTTGGATTTGAGATGGATGCCATGGTGATACAGGTAAATAAGTATCAAAAATGGATCTGCTGCCCCCCAAAACCTTTGAAAATTGGTATTACTTATCTTTTTTACTTGTCGGGATCCCAATATACTCTATTTGGGGGAATATGCAAATTAGGTAAAATACATAATTATGCAAATAATATGCATTGCTAGAGGTTGCCACGATGGCAACTCATCTTTGATATCTTAAATACATACTTAGAACATAACTGACATATAATAATCCAGAATTATTGCTTATTAGGGGCTGTAGCCACTGAAAATCAATGATATTCATACATATGCAAATTAGGGGAAGCCATCTTGGATTTCAGAGCGTTTCCCATACAGCACTTACAAACGAGCACCGGAAATGGAATCCTTGCCCCAAAATACCATAGAATACCAGTTTTTATCAATATTGCACTATTCCTAGATAAAAAATGACCCCTGACCTTATTTCACAAATATGCAAATTAGCTAATTATCTTTAAAATCGCCAAAATGCACCCTGGGACCCAAAATAAAAAATGGAAACATCACTTTTTCTCATCAGTAATGTATGTAGACCAAATTAAAAACTGTTTCCAAGATTATAGCAAAAAATGTCACAACATTTATTTGTACTACATTAGGGGATATACTAATAAAGGTCTATACAAATGGCCGACTTAGTATTTAAAAAAAATTGTGCATGTGATGTTGTGTGAAAATAATGATTAGATAAAGATAGTATCAACTATTTAAAAACCTCTTTTTATTTTTTTTTTAAGAAGTGATATATGCATTTTAAGTATTTAAAAAAAATCAAGATATCGATTGTCTAGACAATATATAAATAAAATATTTTTAAATGAAATTTTACAATTATGAGAACATTTGAAAGGGAATGATTCTCATTTTACATGTTTTATTCAAGGAACTTTCTAATTGAATTAGAACCAACCAATTTTGTGTCATGGGGCATTTCGGGAAGTACCAATACTCAAGTGTACCCTTTAAACCATGCAATCGTACAAAGTTATTCTTTTGGGAGGTTTCTCAGAGAAGCAAATACATCATCTTCCACATACACAATTACCAGTCTTCCTAGTTATTCTATATTCCAGACAATTTGAATTACTATTCTAAGGTCAACTATGCATTGTGTACGTTTTGTCGATGTACAATACAAAATGATATACTAAATGGGTCTGATCCATAAGACTACACTTTGTCAACCATTTCGTGAATGAGACAGACTGCAGATATACGTTTGTTTATCTCAAATTTAGTTTCGGTAAGGGGCGATTGGAATAACTAAACCCTTTTCATACACACGGCTTTATGCTTTGGCTGGTTCCACAAATACAATCAAGAGAACACATAGAAAAATAATTATAAGTCCCGTTCACATCGAACATTCAAAGTTAATCTTCACTGTTCACAGCAGTACCTCATGCTAAATCTTTATGCAACAGTATACTCACTTATAATATACATGTATTAATTCACAACTTGTGTCTCTCTTTTACACCAGATATTATTAATCAACCAGTATATAATTATTACTTAGATAATTACCATAAACAATACAAAGATTATTCTCAATATTCAGCAAGTTATACGACTATAACTAGTATAATCTCTCTCAAACTCTTCCCTCATAATTCCACTAGTTTCCATCTCATTCATTATAAATATATAACTTTAACATGACTACCTTAACATTATAAAATGCGATGTAACTTCAATTATCCATGTAAGATAGAAATTATATTGTCTTACCTGTAAAATAACGTGTTGATCAGAGAAGAGACAAAAACTTTCCAGGCACAATACTTGATCCCCACTTCGTGTGTAGGAAGAGAGGGCCGTATTATCGCGGTACTTCAGTTCGTAGGGATCGAATTACGTTGATACAGGTCGAGTCAAAATAAAGCTGTTATCCGATCCGGGAACGATCCGATTTCCCGGCGATAATCGCTTCCGAGACGATAACGATCCGATTCCGAGAATTACATTTTCTCGGTAGAAAATCTCGGATAGTAAGCAAATAATTACCGTTGGTGAAGGTGATGGGACAAACTATCACGTCCGAGGTGATCTGGATGTAGCTATCTTTCCGAAGCGAAGCTGAGGAAAGATAGCGTATACATTCAGATCGCCGAGGAAGTGATAGTTTGCCATCGCCTGAAACCAAAAGGTGATTATTTGCTTTATATTCCTCATCTTCTAGATCTTCTAGATCTAGTACTAGTCTACTGTTACTGTGTTACTAGGTTTGATCTACTTACCAATATGTTATTCCATGACAATTCCATAACAGTTCAACATGCAAATTCTGTTCACCCCTGTTCGCAAAATTGGTCATAATGTCGATGAAATTGAAAACTTTACGTTGTAGTCCACAAGGAGAGTCCTGGACCTGGTCTAGACTAGACTGTCTTGAATCGTGTTCATGCCGGTTTCACTAACAGGCCGTTTTACATTGGCTTTCCCCTCTTCCTTGAGTTTCCGAAGAACAGTTTTGAACACTCGACCAGGTTTCGCAAAGTTGGTATCCTTGATAATGTCTATGTCTCGCAAATTAAAAAAATGTCTCTGTGCACAGACCACATACCTCAAAGCTTGTAGAGATTTCTTACTGTATGACTCACCATTTCGCGATTTCACACCAGCATACAATCTCCCCAACACTTGGTCTAGCGATTTCAAGTCCATGTCAGACAGTTTGTCAAAATGTATGATTCCCGCATCGCAATAATCTTGGAACACTTTCAGGCTGAACTTAAGTTGTCGCTTTGTATTTTTACTTTCACTCTCCAGTAAAAACGTGTCCATTTCATCCTCATCCAAAAGCTCAAACCTTATGTTTGTGGCCGCCATTTTAGTAGAGTACACAGAACGAGCATGCAAACAGTGTATGTACGATACTACAACAGGGGCGTCGATCTGTTCGGAAAACACAATGCAATTGTTCACAAACAATGCTCGCCCCGGCCAATGCATTGTGTTTTCCGAACAGCTGATCGACGCCTCTGATGTACAGTGCATAGCGTATGCAGTGTACTACGTATACCGTATGCACAACGAATACAATTAAATTTGTAATTCGCGCGCATAGAGTTATCGCGCCACTTATTGGTATTCAATTCAATGCAACCGCGGAGTGTAGATAGTACTTTTTATCTAGTGAGTGCAACGCACTTTCACCCAAGATATCTACAGAGTGTAACGATGGGCGAAACTATATTTCATCACGTGATTAACTTTTGACCAATCGTAGAGCAAGATTCTTAGTATGTGGAATATAATATAGCATGTGTATACTACTTGACCTAAATGATAACTAAAATGTAGTACATGCATGTCTGCTGCTTGAATTACAACAACAACCATGCTGCTATTATGCACATCAGCTAGCTAGCTGCATTGCACTGCATGCACTGCAGCTGGCTCATGGCCAAGAATTAAAGAGAGAAAAGGAGTAAGAGCTCAGAAAGAGAGAGAGGGAAAATAAGAATTCTGAGAAGTGTTTCCCCAGCGTCCAGTATAGTACTTCGCACACAATGTACACACACACGTCACACACACAAACTAGTCTTGCTGTCCCCGGCCCATCATACACTCACCACCCAAGACTCTCTTTCCTCTCTCCCTATTTCCTTCTCTGTATGTCTATTATTTTATTGGTGAAATTCTACGATGGGGGCGGCACTATCCTAGCTGGTATGTCAAAATAGTCGCGCTCTCGCTCCCTCTCTCTCCGTTTCCCCAGTCTATAGAGTCCTGCATAATCTTATCTTTACTATTAGACATTTCTATCCTACTGTAAGACATTTCTATCACGGTCTCTCTCTTTAACCGTATTCAGTTCAGTGACAACGTGCAGACATGCATGGACAAGACGCAAGTGCGCGATCAGCATGTCTGAGCCTGAGCTTGTTTTGCACACGTCTTTTAGTACTAGAAAGTACTAATAAAACAAGAAAGATAAAGTCTACAAGCTGCATTTTTTCAGAGCAAATTCCAATACTATTTTTTTCCGAGAACCGAGACGATCCGAGATCCCGTTATGACTTTTGAATTCTACCGATCCGAGAACGAACCGGGATTTTTTCTTTACCTAACAGCATTAAGTCAAAATCACCTTTCTCCATTATTGCAGCGCTAATAGGGATTACTACACGCAAACGCTAGGGTTGAGAGATTATTTTGACCGTTACTGAAAGAGGTGGGCGTTATATGAAATTGTATGACGTAGTAATAGGGGCGAAGCCACATACTTTGGGGAGGGCGGCTTAGTCACGTTAATTAGCAAGGCATTATATGCATCAATTTGATGTGCCCTGTTTGGAGAACCAATTACTGTTTTCAAACATTTAATTAAAAACACCATAAGTTACGAAACAAAAGAAATATAACGGCTTACTCGGAATATCTTGAATTATATGTATGCTACATTGCAATAGAGGGAAAACAAATGTTTCCATTATTTGAGCAACATAATAGGAACATATTATTTTTCCTCCAGATCTCCGCTACAACATATCAAAATTGTAGACGTATTCGACTAGAATCGAAGGAGATAGACACACAACTGCACCTTCAAAACATAACACAAAATTTATGAAATCAATCAAAATTAAATTTTCGCTTTTCATGGCAATTTGATGACGTCATGATGTCCGGTTTGCAAACTTTGAATATCGCACTATACCTACAACTCATACTCTATCACGAAAACATAACGACCAAAATACTGAACATGGATTTTCAAATTTATGATCAATTGAACAGGGCATGTTTTTACCACATTTTCACATATTTTACATATGGCAGCACGCGCGGATTTCATGTGTAGCACGCGCGCATCGGCACATTTCCGGTCGGAAAGAGATAGTAATTGTTCAGAATCGTCCCAGCTACAAGATATCAAAACTTGGGACAGATTCAAGCAGAATTGACCGAGATATCGGAATCCAAACACGATATATACATAATCGCAAATGATAAAATCGTTGAAAACTGCTAATGTTAACTTCTCATGGTCATATGATTACATAATGAGGTTTGGTTGGCGATAAGGATGCATGACGTTGTATCTACAACTCATTCGTCTGCAAGGAAAAATATTTGTAACAAAATTGCCCGTGGATTTTAAAAATTATTATCAATTAAAAAAGGGCATATTTTGTACATTTTTGTGCATAGCAGCACTCGCGGATTTTAAAGTTTTACGCCCTCCTGTTCGAGCGTTTTTGGTCGAGGAGATCTGGAAACTGTTTTAATTTATCGTAGAAAGTATTGGGAACAGTTTCAAAAAAAAAAACGGCAATTTTTTTGTTCCGTGCGCGCTACGCGTGAAAAAGCGCGCGCGCGAAAAATTTTGAAATGCTCGGAATGACCTGAAACGTATGGAAAATTGGTTCGCCGGTTGATTTGAGAATTTTTCAAGGATTTTTACCCTTTGACGCGCGCGTACGCGTCCGTCGTTGTCCGTACGACCTTGGGTGCGACATTTTTATATAGCCCTTGAACTTAGCTTGCCATGTACAGAATTTGGTGAAAATATACCATTACGTAAGAAAGATATGGGCTGTTGAAATATTTCACAAAATGGCGTCTCCATGACGTCACAGGGTAGTACCGTCATAATCATTACCCAGGTGCACAATTTCGGACCAAGGTCTATTATGTTCACCAGGTTTCATTATCATATCCCCAGCCAAATTTTACAGACACGAGACACAAAAAACGTACAAAGAAAAAAAAAGAAAAACTAGACATGAAATTCGTCATAGACGAATTAGGTGAAACGTACCCATTTGAAAATGTATCTTTTGAACCTTTCCACAACAAGCTTAAACCGATTTGATTTGCAGGAAATCTTAATAAGGAAAAATTATTCAGAGGTCTATCAGTAAAGATTTGTTGTGAACACCTCAAAATCCAAGATGGTGTCCAATAAAGCAGCTGTTTTGATTTGTTATAGATAATTGGTGAAATGTACCAAACGACACCTGTAATCAGCATGATTTTGCAGTTATATTAAAGACAATAGACGTTTCTATAATCTGATAATAATCATTATTGGGTTCAAGATATGTTACATGGTTACTAGTAGTTGTAGTCCCAAACTTAAATTTTAGGCATTTTCCCCCAACAATAGAAAATTATTGATTTACATAATTTGGTGTAGATCAATAATTATATTAGTAGTTGGATTAATACTTTTTGAAGAACTGCCAAGTTATATTAGCAATACTATGTGAAAGTTTTAAGTGTGTACCATATCTGAACAAAAAGTTATAATATCTGGAAGTCAACATTTAATATCGACAAAAAAGGCAGTTTTGCACCATTTATCATGCTGAACAGGGTGTCTACAAAATTTGTAATCGTGATTATAGGATTTGTGTAGTCAATAGTTGCGTTAATCTTGGGACATCTTCATTTCTAGTTATGAACAAAACCAACTTTTTCTGTAATATGACGAATATTCCACCATCATTTTGTAATCCGCGTAGATGTTGTGTTTGTCTTGTATTAGTTTATGAATTTATCAATACTCAAGCGCTAGAAATGAACTTAATTCCACTCCCCATGGAGCATTCAAATCAGCTGGATAATGACGCGCCTGCCAGGCCTATTGTGAATTTGAATCATACTGGGTGTTGCCCATGATGTTTTTAAAGCATTGTCAAGATCATATTAATTATCTTAAGTAAGTATCTTATTGAAGTACACAATATTAGAGCGTATCTAGATTCGAACTCCATATTGATTGCAAGGCACGCACCTTTCATGCCCTACACATCTTATTGCATTTATCTGGAAACCATAAAGGTCTATACAAATGGCCGACTTAGTATTTAAAAAAAATTAGATCTTTGCCTCCGGTATATACACTGTTATGGACAAATCACATCCTGAGTTAAACTTTTTGTTATATAATGGATTATATTCTGTGCATATATGCTTGATAAATCAAAATTGTTTTTTGATCTTTGATGTTAATTGACACAGTGAGTCAAGAAATAATGTTTATGATTTCATCTTATTTTGTTTATGATGTAACATTTTCTTAAACATATCAGTATTGTACAGTCAATTTATTTGTGATAGATCGGTTTACACAATTCTTATTTATTTAATTACTGAAATTCATGTCTATGATTGTATGTGAATTCATAAATAAATGGTTTGTAATAGAGGTTGGTAGATTCTAAAGAAAAAAAAATGTTATAATTTTATTTGTTCTTTGGGATATGACATAACAGATTTGCTTTTATTGTTTTTTATATGGACATTTACACTATTCCAACATGTTCTGCATTTTTAAAATTTATATCCGTGTCCAAATACTATAGATATTGATTCTTAGACTGTAAAAGTGAAAAAATTTTAAGTAGTTCTTTTTTCTAGGTATTATTGTGAAATAGTTGAATGTACATCTAAGTTTCATTGTACGAGATAGTATAGTTTTCCATAATACTTTTGTCATTCAATTTTGTCCCGAAAAATTAAGAATATCTTCTTTAATATTGTCTATTGTTGACCAAATATGTTCAACAATCAGTACGCTTTTCGATGCACAAAAGACCTCTGGGCTGCCGGTCTAATGGTTGACATGTATAGAAAATAACAAACGACAAAGTAAAGACCCGGTTATCATTTTTGTTTAAATAGCTGTTACAACTCAAGAGGGTGCTTTCTAAGAAAGCAAAATTGTGCATGTGATGTTGTGTGAAAATAATGATTAGATGAAGATAGTATCAACTATTTAAAAACCTCTTTTTATTTTTTTAAGAAGTGATATATGCATTTTAAGTATTTAAAAACAAATCAAGATATCGATTGTCTAGACAATATATAAATAAAATATTTTAAAATGAAATTTTACAATTATGAGAACATTTGAAAGGGAATGATTCTCATTTTACGTGTTTTATTCAAGGAACTTTCTAATTGAATTAGAACCAACCAATTTTGTGTCATGGGGCATTTCGGGAAGTACCAATACTCAAGTGTACCTTTAAACCATGCAATTGTACAAAGTTATTCTTTTGGGAGGTTTCTCAGAGAAGCAAATACATCATCTTCCACAACACAAATTACCAGTCTTCCTAGTTATTCTATATTCCAGACAATTTGAATTACTATTCTAAGGTCAACTATGCATTGTGTACGTTTCGTCGATGTACAATACAAAATTATATACTAAATGGGTCTGATCCATAAGACTACACTTTGTCAACCATTTCGTGAATGAGACAGAATGCAGATATACGTTTGTTTATCTAAATTTTAGTTTCGGTAAGGGGCGATTGGAATAACTAAACCCTTTTCATACACACGGCTTTATGCTTTGGCTGGTTCCACAAATACAATCATAAGTATAGGAGAACACACAGAAAAATAATTATAAGTCACGTTCACATCGAACATTCAAAGTTAATCTTCACTGTTCACAGCAGTACCTCATGCTAAATCTTTATGCAACAGTATACTCACTTATAATATACATGTATTAATTCACAACTTGTGTCTCTCTTTTACATCAGATATTATTAATCAACCAGTATATAATTATTACTTAGATAATTACCATAAACAATACAAAGATTATTCTCAATATTCAGCAAGTTATACAACTATAACTAGTATAATCTCTCTCAAACTCTTCCCTCATAATTCCACTAGTTTCCATCTCATTCATTATAAATATATAACTTTAACATGACTACCTTAACATTATAAAATGCGATATAACTTCAATTATCCATGTAAGATAGAAATTATATTGTCTTACCTGTAAAATAACGTGTTGATCAGAGAAGAGACAAAAACTTTCCAGGCACAATACTTGATCCCCACTTCGTGTGTAGGAAGAGAGGGCCGTGTTATCGCGGTATATACTTCAGTTCGTAGGGATCGAATTACGTTGATACAGGTCGAGTCAAAATCACCTTTCTCCATTATTGCAGCGCTAATAGGGATTACTACACGCAAACGCTAGGGTTGAGAGATTATTTTGACCGTTACTGAAAGAGGTGGGCGTTATATGAAATTGTATGACGTAGTAATAGGGGCGAAGCCACATACTTTGGGGAGGGCGGCTTAGTCACGTTAATTAGCAAGGCATTATATGCATCAATTTGTTGTGCTCTGTTTGGAGAACCAATTACTGTTTTCAAACATTTAATTAAAAACACCATAAGTTATGAAACAAAAGAAATATAACGGCTTACTCGGAATATCTTGAATTATTTGTATGCTACATTGCAATAGAGGGAAAACAAATGTTTCCATTATTTGAGCAACATAATAGGAACATATTATTTTTCCTCCAGATCTCCGCTACAACATATCAAAATTGTAGACGTATTCGACCAGAATCGAAGGAGATAGACACACAACTGCACCTTCAAAACATAACACAAAATTTATGAAATCAATCAAAATTAAATTTTCGCTTTTCATGGCAGATTGATGACGTCACGATGTCCGATTGGCGATTTTTGAATATCGCACCATATCTACAACTCGTACTCTGTCACGAATACACAACAACTAAAATACTGAACATGGATTTTCAAATTTATGATCAATTGAACAGGGCATGTTTTTACCACATTTTCACATATTTTACATATGGCAGCACGCGCGGATTTCATGTGTAGCACGCGCGCATCGGCACATTTCCGGTCGGAAAGAGATAGTAATTGTTCAGAATCGTCCCAGCTACAAGATATCAAAACTTGGGACAGATTCAAGCAGAATTGACCGAGATATCGGAATCCAAACACGATATATACATAATCGCAAATGATAAAATCGTTGAAAACTGCTAATGTTAACTTCTCATGGTCATATGATTACATAATGAGGTTTGGTTGGCGATAAGGATGCATGACGTTGTATCTACAACTCATTCGTCTGCAAGGAAAAATATTTTTAACAAAATTGCCCGTGGATTTTAAAAATTATTATCAATTAAAAAAGGGCATATTTTGTACATATTTTGTGCATAGCAGCACTCGCGGATTTTAAAGTTTTACGCCCTCCTGTTCGAGCGTTTTTGGTCGAGGAGATCTGGAAACTGTTTTAATTTATCATAGAAAGTATTGGGAACAGTTTCCAAAAAAAAAACCGCCATTTTTTGGTTCCGTGCGCGCTACGCGTGAAAAAGCGCGCGCGCAAACGCGCACGCGCGCAAAATTTTGAAATGCTCGGAATGACCTGAAACGTATGGAAAATTGGTTCGCCGGTTGATTTGAGAATTTTTCAAGGATTTTTACCCTTTGACGCGCGCGTACGCGTCCGTCGTTGTCCGTACGACCTTGGGTGCAACATTTTTATATAGCCCTTGAACTTAGCTTGCCATGTACAAAATTTGGTGAAAATATACCATTACGTAAGAAAGATATGGGCTGTTGAAATATTTCACAAAATGGCGTCTCCATGACGTCACAGGGTAGTACCGTCATAATCATTACCCAGGTGCACAATTTCGGACCAAGGTCTATTATGTTCACCAGGTTTCATTATCATATCCCCAGCCAAATTTTACAGACACGAGACACAAAAAACGTACAAAGAAAAAAAATAAAAATAATTGTGTTTCCACAATTGCGGTATATTTGCAGATCGTAATGACCGCGGGAAATAAAGACGGATCGTGATAGCGTTATCAAAATGATGTCGAATGAAATCGGAATGACCGCGGGAAATGACGACAGATCGTGGTAGCGTTATCAAATGATGTCGCATGATAATTTGATATGTTATGAACAAGATCTTATCGAGATCGAGCCTTGTAACATGACACGAATTATATACACAAAGCCAGAGATGATCGTGAAGTATTGTGCGATTGTGGAAACACCCCGCTGAGTAATAACAAAAGGTGATACGTATACGTACGTATCACCTAAAAATTGTGTTTCCACAATTGCGGTATATTTAGAGATCGTAATGACCGCGGGAAATAAAGACGGATCGTGATAGCGTTATCAAAATGATGTCGAATGAAATCGGAATGACCGCGGGAAATGACGACGGATCGTGGTAGCGTTATCAAATGATGTCGCATGATAATTTGATATGTTATGAACAAGATCTTATCGAGATCGAGCCTTGTAACATGACACGAATTATATACACAAAGCCAGAGATGATCGTGAAGTATTGTGCGATTGTGGAAACACCCCGCTGAGTAATAACAATAGGTGATACGTATATATACGTATCACCTAAAAAGTCACTGGTTTTGATCAAGTTATTTCAAAAATGTCATTGTTCATCAAACTTAGTTTCCATTGTGAATTACAATCAGATCAAATAACCTTGAATAGAACATTGATTACCACATTTGGGGGCGTCATCTCAACGCCCCCGGCCCCCACAGGCTTATTCCCAATATTTGCATAGGGCTTCCACCCTGATATCATTTAGTGTATCCTAAGGAAGCCCCATGCCAAAAATGGCCCCTGTCATTTAATGACATGGAATGTATAACAACAATACAGATCAAAGTGCGCACAAACATAATTTAAAATGTGTATTTAAAAAATATATAGTGTGCTCCCCATAAATTATACTTGATGTGCCCCCCCCCCCCCCCCCCCCCCCGCTCCCATACATAAACATCCACCCCACTACTTCTAATCTGGGGTCATTTACTATTATGATTTTACATCTTTAACATACAAAATTAATCTAACCGGGCAACAACAAAAAAAGCCCCCCCCCCAAGAAAAAAACGCCCCTCTCCCCCCCCCCCCCCCCCCCCCCCCCCAAAAAAAAAGTCACTGCTTTTGATCAAGTTACTTCAAAACCTTTACAAATTTCATTTTAGATCATCAAATGTAATTGAATGAAGAATAATTACTGTGATTTTACATTAAATATCATTTGGGGGCTCCGGTACAGCGCCCCCGCCCCCAATGCCCCTAAACGCAATTTTTGGCTTGGGCTACCCATCTAATATTGTTTAGTAGGTTTAGTATTTCATTTTAGATCATCAAATGTAATTAAATGAAGAATAATTACTGTGATTTTACATTAAATATCAGTTGGGGGCTCCGGTACAGCGCCCCCGCCCCCAACGCCCCATAACGCAATTTTTGGCTTGGGCTACCCCTCTAATATTGTTTAGTAGGTCGAAAGGAAGCTGTGTGCCAAAAATGGCGCTTTTGTCCAGCCGGTAACGATAATTTCACTAAGCCACCTGGCACCTGTAGTAGGTTGCTAGCGTGTGCATTGCTTTGGTACACGGCAGTAATGGTGACTAGTGTGCTGCCCTCTATGGTAAATATTCTCGCCGGATTCGTGTATAGCAGGTTTTGTGAAGAATTTCATTTTGTGATTGTGCAATACTCCTGAAAGTTGCGCAATACTAGCAACAAATATAAATACCTTTAGCAGGTTATGTGAAGCATTCATTTAGAGATTGCGCCATACTCCTGAAAGGTCCCCAAACTAGCAACAGGGATATACCTATAGCAGGTTATGTGAAGCATTTCATTTAGTGATTGTGCAATACTCCTGAAAGTTGCGCAATACTAGCAACATGTTATACCTATCGCAAATTATGTAAAGGATTTTATTTAGAGATTGCGCAATACTCCTAAAAGTTGCGCTATTATAGCAACATGGATATTCCTATAGCAGGTTATGTGAAGCATTTCATTTCGTGATTGCGCAATACTAGCAACAGGTTATACCTATTAATAGCAGGTTGTGTGAAGCATTTCGCTTAGTGATTGCGCAATTCTCCTAAAAGTTGCGCTATTATAGAAGGTTATGTGAAGTAATTTGAAAACAGTGATAGAAAGCCCCCAAAGGAACTCTCAAATTTATAGATAAAAGTAATCCAAAAAACGGAGCTGAGTATAGTCCCAATATATTTCTTAGCCCTGTTATGCCAGTCATCTTGGAAGAACTGACAATTTGGTAGCCTATATTGCTCACATTTGATGGGCCTACGCAAACACTTCATTTCTAATTAGAGTCCTGCCTTATTGTTCATAATGCCATGGCATTTGACTACAGGGTTGTTAACATTTATTTTTGTAACCCCTTCCCTCCTAGGTTTTGTAATTTCCGTATACTATTTTGTTATACATTGTACATCTATCGTCAGGTAACTATAGAGAGTGCTGGTTTCACCGCTGAGCCCATGGAAGCAGCCATTATGGTCAAGCTTTCCGATGACCACGAGTCTATTATGGCCTTCATCAAGTGGGACATAGCCACCAACACAATGGTCAGCGCCCGATCATTCTTCTTCCAACACAGATTAGCTCACGGTCACGGGATTAGAGGTAGGCCCTGTTTTGTTCTTTTACTTTTCTTGTTTTACCTTTCGGTATGTATGGATATTGAATATGCTTTTTGATGACCATAACAAGTATTTGAGATAGCAGTGCTGGCAGAGATATAAGTTTGTCATTTCTTTGCTCTTAGGGGAGGGGGTGGATAATCTACAGTCTTGCCTGTCTAAGCGGCCACCTGCCTATAGCAGCCAACCTGCATATATTGGCCACAAAAAGTGATTCCTTTATTGCTCAGTATATTAAACACTGTTATGGAATCTGTCACCTTTCTACAGGTCACCTCTCTACAGTGACCACTTTTGTTTGTTTCCCTGTGCTGGTCGATAACTACACACAAGTTTGACTCTATCAACCCCTGAACAGTTGAACTTTTAGCATATCTACGCCTGTGAAAAACAGCATGGTGGTATATTTTTTTCGACATAAAAGTAATTTGCATGTGTATTTTAGTTGTTTCTTAATTGTCACACATTGTAGTCGTATTTTAATTGTCTGTTTCCACTGTAGAGATCTCGTTCGTCAACTTTTTTGGATCTGAGGAGAACCTCATCTTCTGGGATGAGATGGGTGTGTACTACAGCTACTCTCAAGGTAATGTTTATAGACCATGGCGATGTTGCATCAATCGCAACGTTGCGAATCATCGCAAGTCGGGAAATGTGAAAATCTGATTGGTTTTTATAAATGTGCATATTTTCTGACTTGCGATTAAATACAACTTTGCGATTGATCGCAACTCTCCTTATTTGTTTGTGTCCACACAATGAACATTTTGACGATTAAAGTGTTCACATTTTTAACTACCCGCTGGATAGTCATAACCTTATTTTATATAACCGTATTATATAATAATTTTTGATCACCACTCTCCCAACTAACAATTGGACGTTTTCTGAACGTTCTAAACAGGTTCAAAGTTGGTTATTTGGACGTTCTGTGAAAACGTTTTAAAAACGTTTATATGTGGAAGGTTGAAAACGTTTTTAGAACGTTCAAAATGGACGTATTTAGAACGTTGTCTAAACGTTAGACAAACCAATAAAAAACCTTTCATGTATTTGCTTTCAAGTGCAAGGACCAGCAGAACGTTTTAAGAACGTTTTTTAAACGTTCATTAAAGACGAAGACCTACGGGACCTAATAAAAACATTTTGTTAACGTTTTGTAAAGGTTCATTAAAGACGAAGACCTACGGGACCTAATAAAAACGTTTTGTAAACGTTTTGTAAAGGTTCATTAAAGACGAAGATCTATGGGACCTAATAAAAACGTTTTGTAAACGTTTTGTAAAGGTTCATTAAAGACGAAGACCTACGGGACCTAATAAAAACGTTTTGTAAACGTTTTGTAAACGTTTTGTGTTTGCTGGGCTGCCATATAACATCCATTTAACATGAAATTTTCACACAATACCTAAAGGACATATCAAATCACAAAACTACACATTTTACTAACCAGTCAGCACTTTCTGCACATGCCAACAAAGTTACTAGACCCCTTTAAATAGATGCCCAACACTCTGCAAAGGATTGTGTTATTCATAAACAATGCAATTGATCACAGAAACCCACAGAACCAACAGGGGGTCAAGAGGTCAAAGGTCACTATACTATAAAGTGGAGGCATAGTTTTAGAGAATGTGCACTTTTTAATTGGTTTAATTGATTCATCAAAAGTCTTATTCTTAATTTTTGGCAGGGAGTGAGGTCTCTGAGATGCCGCTGTTCAACCATCCAGATGAAAGTGGGGTTGAGCCAGAAATCAAGCAGATAGTGTTGACAATACATGGATACATCGTAGCCGTCTCATCCACAAACGTCCTGTACACGTCGCAAGTGTACCAGAAGTATCTAATCCAGGTAAACAGCAGTATAGTATGCTGAACCTTTCTTTCTTCTATTTCAATTTCTTACAGCGCATAGAGACATATGTGATATGCGCGTTATAAATACATTATTATTATTATTATTATTATTATTATTGATTTGTTTCATGCCGTACATGATGTCACCTCTATCTAGTGGTGACTGATGTCACCTCTATCTAGTGGTGACGATGAATCACTGGCTGAGATATTTGCAGAAATTTCCATTGTTCTGGGTAATATATGAGTGAATAGATCATCTCCCCTTTAACCCTAAAAAGGCCGGGCTATAAGTCTTCAGCAGGCCGGGGGGGGGGGGGGGGGCCATTATGGCCCCCCCCCCCTAAGATCTCGGCCGCGGAGCGGCCGATCGCCGGGAAAAATTGCACGCATGATAAGTGAAGTGTATAGAATACAATGGTAATTTTAATATTTTGGAAAATTCATTAATTTGCATATTTATGGTAATTTATGCAAATAAGGTCATAAAATTCATATTTTTACCCATAATTTATATTCTTCATAATTAAACTCTGGTTTTCACTACATATATTCTTTAGAGCATTTGGAATAATAATACGACAACAAAATTTGGAAGAGCCAGGTTCTTCCTTATGTTTTCTATTGTTTTTATAATTTCTTATGTATTTCTTTGTTTTTTTTTACTTATGTATTTTATTTTATTTTATTTTATTTTTCTAACTATAATTCAACTATTTTTAACCCCAAAACAAACATATAAAATGTAAACAAGACCAAATAACCAATGATATACCTCCTTTTACAAAAACTGATATTTCCATATGTTTTGTACACAAATCACGAAATTGAGCAATTTTCGGGCTGACATGCATAGACAAAAGGTCACGTGACTTCGTAACGGTAGGTCCGATTTTCAAAAAAAAAATTAAAAATATGCGCAAGATCCAAAAGAAAAAAGTCACCAAGCAGCGGCGCGTCATCTTACCGCGTTTTTGAGAAATACAAAAAATTGCTGAGGGGGGGGGGGGGGGGGGGGGGGCCATTATGGCCCCCCCCCCCCCCCCCCCGGCCTTTTTAGGGTTAATAAACAAAAAAATTAGTTTTTAGGTTGGTGCTAGTGCAGCTAGTGCAATGAATGGTCCCTACATCATAGCTATCTCATCCACCAATGTCCACAAGTGTACCAGGTGTACCTCATTGTGATATCTAGTAGCTTTGATGAGTGGCTGATACAATGTATATTGTTGCTATCTGATATGTCCACTGGGTGTTGTGTGAACATTTCAAGTTAAATCCATGGACCTTATATGGCCGAGTAATGGGCACAAATGCAAAGTGATATATCACTAACAAGTTGTGTGCAAAAGGTATCACATATTTTATAAAATAATTTTCTTGATATTTCAGCAGCTTCTGTGAAAAAAGAAATCTCTTTTGACAAAAATGGAGTGGATGTCTGAAGGCAATTTTATTTTCTACATATTTTCAGCATTTCCCCCTGGCAGCTACAGAAATGGATCTGGCTATCTACACAAGCCACAACGACGAAATCTTCATGCTACACTTTGAAAGGTAAACAATGAAAGTACAGTTCAACCTGTGTATAGTGACCAAATTATAGGGGAAACCAGAAAAGTGGCCAATGAAAACAGGTGACCTTTAATAGTAGACAGGTTATATAACACTCATTTTCTCTGCAATGGTAACACTTGATGGCCAATAAGATAGATACTATTAACCTGCAATCTTATAAAGCATATGTTTGATATAGACGTGGAGTTCTTGCATAATAATTTAATTCGGACTGAAATGGCCCCAACGTCATAGCAAAATTGTAGACAGTACAAATGTATTAAAGTAATAACATTAATTCAAACAGATAATTGTGCGGGTCTGAACTGTACCATATGACATGGGGTAATGATAAGCGCTTAGAGGCTGTTCTGCATTAGGCACTATATAAATATGATCTATTATTATTATTATATAGAGAAACTGACCAGAAATATAATATGACTGAAAAAGAGCAAAGAAAATGGGATTCCAGTCGGATAACAATATTAGACTAAAAATTTCATAATGCACACATGCACAATAGCCTGTGATAATTTTCAGATAAATATAAATGTTGGATGCCCACTGATTTGTTGGAACTATCTAATTCATGAATGCCAAAATTTTTAACAATTCAACTTATGATGTGTTATGAAATCATGTAAGCAGCAAACTACACCTGTGTAGTAAATGAATACTTGGCAGGAATGTATTCCTTGAAATGCTTGAGAACCGTCCCCCTCATTGCAGCTCATCTAAGCCAAGGTAATAATGCTTCAGGGATTAATGTAGTAAATGAATACTTGGCAGGAATGTATTCCTTGAAATGCTTGAGCACCGTCCCCCTCATTGCAGCTCATCTAAGCCGAGGTAATAATGCTTCAGAGATTAATGTAGTAAATGAATACTTGGCAGGAATGTATTCCTTGAAATGCTTGAGCACCGTCCCCCTCATTGCAGCTCATCTAAGCCAAGGTAATAATGTTTCAGGGATTAATGTAGTACATGAATACTTGGCAGGAATGTATTCCTTGGAATGCTTGAGCACCGTCCCCCTCATGGCAGCTCATCTGAGCCAAGGTAATAATGCTCGAGGGATTTGAGACTTCTGGATGATCAAGTGCTAAATCAAAATGGACTATTATCATTATGATATCGTTTTTAGGCAACATAAGAACATATAATTAGATTAATGATTAACCCTTAATGTTTACATTTAATTCTTTGGAACTATTGCATTTGTTCATAAGTTCATAAGTAGACATATTTTTCTTGATGTATTTTGTATATGCATTGCTTTCTTGTGCCTCATAAAATAATTTCTGTATGCTTTATTTATTTTCATATTTAAAGAGTATTTCTTCATTTCATATTTCAGATTCTAAGTATGTAATTAAAAAGGGAAATTATTTGTTGTCTTTGAATAGTGGAATATGTGTCTATTTAAGTAATAAACAAATTACATTACATATCCATGGTGACAATCTGTATTCCTCATACAGCTCAGAACTGGAGAGAGTTCGATTCGCCATGAAGCCTGAAATCAAGACTATTGTTGATCACAAGGACCATGAAGCTTGCCAGGTGAGCATTTATGATTATTTATGTTAATTTATGTTTTTATTTAAACATGTAAATTATGTCATATCAATTTTTGTCGCTATATATTTTGCAAGTGTCCTATTGTGTAATTTCCTACGTGGACTCAATGATGTTTTAATATCTAATGTAGATATAAGTTTGATGTAAAATGTAGACTTCTAAAAAAAAGAAGAGATGACATTTTACTGGTAATAGTATGGAAAGTGCATTGAGCATTTCTTCAGTTTTGGAACGCACTATACAAGAGAAATTTATTGTTATTTATTATTATTATTATTTTGATTATTACTACGATCAAATATTGATTTTTATTTATATCCTATTTTATTTTGGATGCTTTCCAGTATATATACTTTCAGCAGTGTCCCTTGTATCGAGTCTACTATCTGGATGTGCGAGATGAGACCGTGGTATGGGCTGAGCTAATTCACACTGCTGAGAAGTATAATGATATCAAGGTATTATATACAGTATTATACAAACATACACTGGTTTACAACATTAGGGAGCACATAATTGCTCATAAAGTGCTCTCTATGAAATTTTGCAACACCATGATCACATATCAAAATCACATTATTGTACATGCAAATTAGTATCAGAGAGTTAGAGAAAAGGACATTTTCTTTTAGTTCCATCTTTTGTAATGGCTTTAGTTAAGGTTTGAGATGTGTACGATTTTCTCATGTATCTTCTATATATTAAATGCACAAATTATTAGTCAAAAGGACTGTAAGCCATTCTTGGAATATGAACATTTGTGATCATTACTACATAAAGAATTCCCTTGTCCTTTGTCGATTGTGGAAAATTGTCACTTTTACGGGTTCAAATCCAACCAAAGACTGATTTTCTTTGTGAAACTATATATTTTAATACGTGATTGAGATTAAACATCTACTAACCTTGATTACTTGCTGGCGAGCTTCCGGCTCCTCTTGGCAACTTTATCAACCCTTGTGACTTGGTTTCCTTACGGTTCCTGGGGGTGTTCCACAAAGATCCTAAGTTGAACTTAATTCTAAGTTGGACCTAACTATTATGGAAAGCCATTTGTAGCCTTGGAATAAAATATATTCAAAAGTATTAAAAAAAACAAGAATTTTAGACTTTTCATATATGTTGCATCAAGAACATGAAATCTCCTTGATAATAGAAAATATGAATTTATTGAATCAACATTTTAAAGTCATACCTGTAAAGTGTCAGATATTGCACAAAATGACATTTGAGACTTCAATCCTATATCAATATCATTGTAAAATACAATTGAAAGATTTGTGAAAGTTTGAGAGAAAACGAACACTGTTTACCTAGTGAAAAAAAACGAATATTGAGTTCATATTTTATCACCGAATACTGATGGTCTGCCATACATTTGTCGCAGTAATGAATGATCCGTTTGAGATATTCGCACCCGTGTATGTAACACAGTAGTACAGAATTCATGGAATTTGCACTCGCTTGGCTCAAAGTTCAATCTCCGGAATGTTCCCACGCATGGTGCAATGCGGACGCGTTTAGCTACAACAATTGTACTTTTTTTCAATTGCATTGATTAACGCTTTAGAAATAATGATTTTCAATGATAATTATCTTCATACTAAAGGGACATTTGAAAAAATCAAACCCTATTTTATTCTTCTCTTACCATAAGCTAAACAACATGGTAGAAGAGAAACGAGGAAGCTCAAAGTAATTTTCGTGGATTTGGACACTTTACAGGTATGACTTTAAGGCTTGGAAAAGGGACTTTTACAACAATTTTTTCAAAGAAACTAGTGGCTTTCCATACTTTTTAAGTCCAACTTAGAGTTAAGTTAAACTTAGAATCTTTGTGAAACACCCCCCAGGGATCACTGGGATCACTGGAGCAAAAGTGCAGGAAACCAGGAATCGTGAGGAAACCACGTCACTTGGCTTGATAAAGTCTCCAGGGGGAGACGAAAGCTCACCAGCAAATAATCAAGGTTATTAGATGCTTAATCTCAATCAAGTGAATCCCTAACCGCTGAAAATTTGTCTGTGTAACTGGAATACTTCTCCATTTTCCCCTCTAGACCATTGTTACCATCTCATCAAAGGTTGACATCAAGGAGACAGTGTACACTGATTTCTATCCAGGCAGAAGATCTGTCAAGAAGGTATGATATCTCTTAATCTGATGTATTGTTTCATTGTATTATTGCCAAGATGAATAAACACTTTGAGTAATTAAAACAGATAATATCTAGGCAAATTCAAAGGAAGATTTGAAGATTTGAAATCTCATTCATTGTTGAGAAATATAACGATATAAATTTATTATATACAGTATATGCAAACAGCATACACTGGTTTCATACACTAATTTAAAAATTCAAAGGAAGACTTCCAAGTCTCATTCATTGTTTCATTTTGTTGATTATAAACATGTTTGAATCCTTTAAATAATTATGTACAAAAATATCAATATCCAGCCAGAAGATCTGTGAAGATGGCATGATTTATTGTTTTGTTTTGTAACTTTTCAAGATATTTCATCGCTCTCAATAATTATACAAAGATATTAATATAATTATACAAAAATATCAAGGAAAGATGGTATATATTCTTTAAATCTCATTTATTTCATGTTGCTATTCATTTTCGTTGTAGTTGTTTTCTTGGTAAGAATTAACTCTTCACAGCAGCTTCACATTTCCCCAGCTTGATTACTACTCTTATGGTGCCAACAGAGCCATTTGATTAGTTACTTTGCAGATTATACAAGTTTGGTGATCAAAGTCAAAGTGAACGATTTTTAGGTTTAACCTGTTCAGGACGGACTGATTCTCTATAGACCAGAGCCCGAATATTTTTCGGGACCAGTCCTGAACGGGTTAATATCCATGTTGTTTGTCTTGGATGGTTTGTTTTGGCTCTTTGAAGCAGCTTCACATTTTCGCAACCAGGAAACTGATGCAGCAAGTCAGCAAAGCAAGTTGACTACCGTACTGACCGGCGGAATCGCCGCAGCCGCGTAAACGCCGCATGCCGACTTTGAGCATTGAAATTGAAAAAAAAAAAATTGGGAGAAAAGTGCGCTAGGGAAACTGGCGACAAAAAAAGCAGGAATAACGGCCGAAAACCAGAAAATCGGCGGGGAAAATTTGCCAAATTTAAGCAGGGAATCGGCGGCGCGTAAAATTTCTTGCAATCGCGCTATTTAACTGCCATGCAGGCTACGAGTTACGATGTACCATCTCGATCAAAATGTCCGAACCGTACTGTACTACAGAGAACCCTGTACTACTGGGCAATGCAATGCATCCATAACGCACGTAGATCGATGGCAGGCAAGCGCGGCGCTGGCAGTTGAAAATTTGACTATGCGCCGCACCCCAACTTTGCGGGTTTTTTTCAAGGAAAGAGTATGCAGCGATTACGCCGGTCAGTACGGTAGTTTCATTTCATACATGATGAAAACTGATAAGAAACAAAAGATTCATTCAAGCTTTGTGCTCTTAACGTTTCTTGCTAGGAATTGACTCTTAAAAGCAGTCTCACATTTTCCCAGCCGGAAGATTATGCAAGTTTGATGATTAAGGTCTAAGTAAAACATTCTCAGGTTTAACATTGATGTGGTTTATGTTTAATTGTTGCTTTATTGTTAGGAATTGACTCTGAAAAGCAGCTTCACATTTTCCCAGCCTGGGAACTACTCCGATGCTGTGGACAGAGCCAGTGGATTAGTCTCACTTGAGATGCGGCCACAACGGCTGGGTGTTGGCTGTCCGTCTCCACATAATATGGTACAGGGACTTTTTATCATCTCTCTTTGATGTTTTTTCGATAATAGAAATCAGGAATCAGAATTAGAAGAAAGAGAGGAGTAATTGATGAAAATCTTATCAGTAATCGGGCAAGAAATATGAAAGATCGTTTAGCCTATTTAAACATTGTGTAGAAATGAGCGATCCTTTCAGAATTGCCACCCATTGTAACATTATTCACATTACGACTGATAGCATTTGCAAACGACACACACAAATCTGAAGTTCAACCAGTCATAATTTTGTTTTTGCTCTACCATTTTGGCTAAGATTTTTACTCATGAATCCTCTCATGTACCTTGTTTTCATAGTGAATATCAATTTTCTTGGGTCAAACTCCTCTTTAAAGGTACTTTAAAGAAAATTAGCAAAACAGTTGATACCTGAGGTAATATATAATTTTTTTTTTTGTGTATGAATGTCCAATGGCCTAGTAATACTTATTGTTACAAAAAGCATGAGCATTGAATGAGAGTTTCTGGGAAGTACTTCCATCATAAGAGCTTCTAGCTTAGTGGTTAGAGCAAGGGTCTAGCAATCCAGAGGTCATGGGTTTGGTTCCTTTGGAAGTTCATTTGTTTTTTTTCTTTTTAATTTCTTTAAAAAATTATTAAGATACAAACATATGTATGATTTTGTATGGATATATTACGTTCATTACCATTTTATTATGGATGTATATGGATGTGTTATGCTCTTCCAAACCATGAATCTTTAAATTTACTTTTGTGCACTTATGCTCACATCTTAAGCCCAATACTTCCATGAAATTTTAACAGATTAGTCTGCAAGCATAGGCAATTAAACTGGTTGCTATATGCAGTTTTTTGCACACGAGAACCAAAGTTTGACTGCATACAATTGTGATCACTGGTTCATTTCCTTGAAATCTTTTTAAATGAATGGGCTCTTTATAATGTTTGATTGTATCAGGTGGCGAACCTTGAGATGGGATGTCCTCCAAACAGACACATTAGAGTACAGAAGCCCGCAGAGTGCGAGGAGATTGATCCCTTTACAGTGGACTCGTAAGTTAAAGGGAACCAACACTCAAAAATAATCTTTCTTATATAAAAGTGATTAGTTTTAGTAATCCATTCCACCAGCAACTGTAGAAATATGTCTTTAAAAATATTGTTATATATATATTGTAATAATGTATGGATGGTAATTAATACTGCACGGCATGTCCTGTAGCACTAGCGCTTAAAATTACTAGCACTGGACAAGAGTAGCAATTTTAAGGTTTGCTACCATTCCATTCACGCTGGAAAAAACCAGCTAAGTGAAATGAATAGATTTCAATAATTTAAGTCATGATGTTTTGTGTGAGATTGATATAAAAAATTTGATCGAATCAAACAATATTAAAGTAATATGGTACGCACCATTACAGTCAGTTGCTTTCTATTTGTCATCTTTATTGAAATTAGTACTTTGAAAGGTTACCATATTAACAGTGATACTATAGTCTTTCACATTATTTTGCAGGAAAGCATACATGCTACCGAATGGTGAAGAACCTACAGAAGAAAAGGTAACATTAGATGGATTGTTCTTAATAGACGGGAACAAATATTTCTAGATGGGTTTCAATGATTGGCAATTATTTTATGAGAATTTAAAATGCATTGGCTAGTTTAATTGAGATAATAGGTAATATGGGAAAGCTATAAGATTCAGTAAATCAGTCAAAATTGTTCATGAAAAATTAAACAATCTTAGCATCACCCAAACTCTAGATATTATTGGAAAACATGCACTTGATTGAAAAGGATACACCTTTTTTTTGTATTAAAAGTGGAAAGTACTGAGAAAATATTTGCTTGATAATAGTAATATTATCGAGAAGTGATTACAATTATATTATAAAAGAAGAAAATTCAAGAATGATCTAATCTGTCATGTTAGGATCAGTTTCTCTGTTGAATTAAATGTGATTTATTTTTCTTTTAGGTCATACAATTTGACAAAATGATGTATGGATGCCCGATTACTGTGTCAGTCAAGGAGACATTCAAACCACTTGTGGAACTGTAAGTTTAGAAAGAGTTTAATTTTATTTGATTTCATTATTTTTGGAAAAAGTGCATCTGGATTGATTGAACCTTAATAAATTAGTTTATTATCCCCCTTTTAAACTGTTAAATTTCATTATATCATGCATTCTCCATAGACAGCAGGGGGTGTTTCACAAAGATGGTAAGTTGAACTTAACTCTCAGTTGGACTTAAAAAGTAGGGTAGGCCATTTTTAGCCTTGGAATAAAATATATTCAAAAAAACAAAAATGCAAATATTTTAGACTTTTCATAAATTTTATATCAAGAACAAGAAATGTCTTTAATAATAGAAAATATTCATTATTTGAATCAACATTGTATGCCTTTTAAATGAACTTTACAAAGAATGTTTAAAGAAACTTACAGCTTTCCATAATGTTCAAGTCCAACTTAGAGTTAAGTTCAACTTGGGATCTTTGTGAAACACCTCCCAGCACAATTATTCTGGGATCAGTCCTAAGTTGTGGAATGTAGTGATGACTGTCTCATTGACAAGAAGCAGGTCCTCATCCGTGTAGTTCTTGTCGTCTTGACTCGTTACATACAAAAGCCAAATATATCTCTCCCCTCAAATTTGTCCATTATATACACGTTGCAAACTATTCATTCATTATAGATAAGGTGCCAGTGCAGCATTATAGAGATTTATAGTATCATAATAAAGTATACACATTATGCTATTGTACTAATGTTGGAGTTTTTCTCTAAAAAATTAATTTTCAGGTATGATGATGACGTTCTTGTTGAAAACATGACGACCAACTTCGTCATGTGGGAAGACAGTTGGAGGAATGATTTTGATTACACATTAACCATGCAGAAGGTAATAATGATTTTCCCTATTGATTTCATCTACAAAATTATTTTATGTTAAAGTGATGTAGTAACTATGTTTACAAATGCAAAAATGACAAATGGTTGATAAAAGGTGTATTCATGTGACCTTGTCTTTCCAATGAGTGATGTGTGAAAATTCCACATTAAATGGATCTAGTAACTTTGTTGACATGTGCAAAAAATGATGAGTGGTTTAACCAATGTATATTGTTGTTATCTGATATATCCACTGGGTGTTGTGTGAACATTTCAAATAAATGGCTGAGTAATGAGCAAAAATGCAAAGTGATATTCACTAACTTATTGCACTCACTTTGTACACGGTTTTGACGATCCAATGGATAATTTAACATCGGAACACTTCAATCGTAAATATCTTTTTAACAAAAGGGAAATTTGAAAAACCGAAACCTGTTCCATGCTTTTCTTGTTAATACGTATACAACAAGGTATGAGGGAACTGCTAGAATTCCAATTGGTTTTGAGGATTTGGACAATGTTACTAATATGAACAACAAATGAGGGCAAATGCAGAGTGCTATTTGCTAACTCATTGCCATAAAATTCTATTTTAACGTTGATATGATCCTGTTATTTTCTTTCAAATTCGATCATAAATATCAATAGCACAGAACAATTTTGAGAAGAAAAAAAAATGGTTTCATACCTTTATAATTTTGTTCGAAAAAACAACGACGACGACCAGGCATGAAAGAACCATTAAAGATGCATGTGAGTTTGGTCAATTTAGACGAAAGTTACTAGATCTTTTGGGAATGGCTCCTAGTAAGAGTGGTCTTCATGAACAAGGTTTCCACATGTGAACTGCTTTCTATGAAGTCAATAATATATCAGTCTTTAGAAGCAGGTGGTATTTAAATACAGTTAGTTACTAGAGCATATTTGACTGTAGAATGGTGCTAATTTGTATCGATCGGCAGAATTAGTGTTAACATTGGTGTGCCCTGTATAAACTCTATTGGAACTGCACCAACCAAAAAAATACTTTTTTTTTCACGAGGGCTTTTTTGAAAATTTTGAGGGGAAAAAACGCCCTCGTGAACATGTTCACGAGGGCTATTTTGAGGCTCACGAGGGCTATTTTTTATAACATTGTTTTCAATGCTGAGAGTCTAATAAATGATTATCCTACCCTCTTATTACATACACAATCACAATTGAAAGCAACAAACTGCATCCATGAACAAATACATGAATGATTCATGTTTAACAATCATAAAAAAAACATACTCCACTCAGTCCACTGGCATTAACATTCACTTTGACACCATGTCACTTTTTGTCAGATTTACAAAGTACAGAAACACCTCACCATTTTCACAATTCACAAGCACTGCATGTCTGCATCAGTCATCATCAGTACATCTACATGACTCAAATCACTTTAATCGGCCTTTCATCTTCAACTGTTCAACACAGGTTCAACATGATTCAATTATCAAGGCGACACCCATAGAAAGATACCAGGCAGACAGCAATTGCAGGACTGCAGCAAAGCCAAAAGCAGAGGTTTAATCTGCAATTTAATAAATAAAAAAAAAAGACAAACTTGTCTTCACTTCAGTGAGTTCAGTACTCTCATAGTAAAAAGAAAACATCAAAGGACATCCAATTGATGCAACTTGTGCAAACTGCAAATACATAATAAAACAAGGTATTAACCACATTACCAGTTACCACGCACTACATGTCTATTTACTCTATTCTATTGTCTTCATTAAGTTCATTACTTCATTTAGTTCATTATTGCCTAATTTGTGTCCAACTTCAACTTTGATAATTTCTTTTTTTTAAATCTAGCCCATTTAAAAGGGACTACTACAGCGTCGAGATCAAGATGGCCTAATTTTTACAATTAGCTTCTCTGTGCACTGTGCAGTGTGCATATTTGGCAGTCATTTCCCATGAAATCAGTAAATTTTGGGGTAATTAGTAAACATTTAATTGTGTTGGGAAGTGGGAAGTGGGAACTAATGAATTAAATGCTGTAGAGTGTAGATGACGTAAGCCAATGAATTTTTCAATTAATCAACACAAGCGATGAAGCAAGAATGTTTCCCAATCAGAGTGTCAGACTCAGACATGCACTATTGCACTCCAAGTCCAATGACTCCATAATATTCCATTACAGCCTAACAATTCTTTGATTTCTCTCTTTACCACTTTGATTTTGTTTCACTCAAACTCAACCAACTGAATGATTGAACTGATGCTACAATTGTGAGGACAAATTCTACAAGGATTATCTTTCATGCCCAGTGCCGAATGCTGATGGTTTTCTACTGACTACTCATGTAAGTATCGTACAGTGAAACCTCTTGATAAGGAGTTGGGTCACAATCGTCACATGGGTCCATTGAATTTACCTCGTTATATCAGATATATTAAAAACAAAATACATCTAGATAAAACCAGGAACTTTGAAATTACCTCACTTTATCAGATACCTCACCTCATTATAACAAAATACAATGTAGAGCTCATTATAAGAGGCTCAACTCATGAACTCAAGTGCACATTACCAAGTAAATCTAGTATTTAGACGTGGGTGTAATTTACAGATGAGCGTAAATTGTAAAACTGTAATTACTTAAAAAGATCTAAAAGCTTGTTGAGAATTTTTGAGATTAAATTAACTTTATCTATCACTTACCAGTAGTAACTTAAAAGAAAAGGAGAATGAATATTGCTTGTATACTTTTCAGCTGCATTTATTCAGTCTCTGGCAAGTTTGTGTGACTTGTATGACTTGTTAACAGTCAACGTCATACAGCACCACTGCTCCAGCAGTATGACAACAACTTTAATCATCTTCGAGTTCCACTTCCATGTCCATATCATGATTATCATCTCCCTATTCATCTCCCTCTTCGTTGTCTGATTCATCATCATCATCTTTCTCTTCTCTGTTTTCTTCTTCAGGGACAGGGGGTATCTCCAGATTCTCCACTGAAGCTGACCTGTTGCCATACGGCCTAGTGCAAGGACGACGTGCTTGTTTTCCAGACTTCCACCATGCGGTCACAGCAGCGTCTGCTCTGAAAGCTTCTAGGGAGGGCCCCTCTAGTGATATCTGCAGCAGATCGTTCAGGGTAGAGGTGTCCAGTTGCACACGCCAATCACTCTTGACTCGCCCCATCACAGAAAAGGTTTCACTTTCTAATTGTTAAAAAAAAAGTTCTTCTAACTTTAATATTTTCTAGTTAAAGTTGATACTGACAGAGTGACAGTGACACTTCTACTTTATACTCTACTCGTCACTCGTGTCTTACTCTTAGTTACTTGTCTCTAGTCTACTTACTGCAGTGCACTGCCTTGTTTGAAATTTGAAACAAATACATTCAAAACTTACCATAGCAAAGCCTGTGCTGGCCGCTGACTTGATGTCTTTCTGCACCATACCGCTTGACATTAGTCGTTCCCAAGATGAACGAGTCTGTGCAGATAGCCCCTTTGATGTTTGTTTTTCCTGTTTTTGTCGACTGTTCCCGACAGGCTGTGCAGAATATTTTCAATTTTGTTTCACCCTCCGTCTCGGCCCGCTCCACTCCCACCCAGTCCATCTTCCACCCCAGGATAGTCTTCTCCTTTAGTACGTTTTTGTTCTTAATCTTATTTTTGGTGGTAGTTCCCTCAGCTTTTGATCGAGTTGATGAAGGACATTTTGAGGTCCCGGCCAAGGGCAAGGGCCCTTTCTTTACCAGAAAACGGTCCATCACTAGCGCCTGCCCTCCTGTCTATCTAGTGATTGCATATGCATGTACGTATGAAAATAACTACCGTTGTCAGCCCACAAAACTGTCACTGTACTTAACAGCAATTGCCTGGGCTCACATTGCACGGAAATGGGTACATATTTATAGCGCATGAAAATTATCTCTAGCGGGTACGCTGATCCCATATAGTTTCTTGCATCAATAATAGACTCATCGCGTGCAGCGAAGTCTTCACAATCATAAGCGAGCATGCAAGTGCAACGTTACGTACGTAAACATCATTCCAGAATGCAGTTCAGTGCATGCAGCGCAGCTTGATAGCTAACGTTCGTCGTTCCGCGCGCGCCGCGCGCTATATGGTCACCGAGTACGAGTCGCCAAGCATGAATTGCCATTGTCGGCGGCCTGAAAAAGCGCGCGCGCGCGCGCGATATACGTGCGCGCGCGGGCTCCTAGCATCTTTTGCCTTTTCCGCATATATTTTCCGCGGAATTTGTGCAAGTCAGACAGGCTTCGGCGATATGCTACGGGGGCGATTTTCGACTTCTTCTTTTTTTTTTTCGCCCCCGTGCCGCGGCTCACGGGGGCGATTTCAAAGGCCACGGGGGCGAATCGCCCTTTGCCCCCGTGTATTTTTTTGGTTGAACTGCACAATCTAGAAGGGAACCGGTTAATAACACACTATATTTTGATTCTGTCCACCTGTTTAAAATGATCTGTTCTCAGGCTGGCTGTCTACAAGAAGCACAGACTTGGGACAGCATGAGGTCCAGAACTGGCTCAGAGGCACCGATCAAGGACATATGGGGTCCTCATGTAAGTAAATACCTTGAACCATTCAGGACTGGGTCTGAAAATACTTGGGCTATTGTCTATGGAGAATACATATATTGAAGCAAAATCAATCAGACCTGAACGGGTTAATACAGTATACTACTACTACTGCAGAAGTAGCAGTAATAGTAGTACCCTTGTAATACTGTTGTTTTCACCATAAGAGTCTCAATAGGATGAATCGGTTCTTTGAGCATGTTTGAGTAAAATTTTAGCATTATCGTTCAAGAAAAAAAAAAAAATCTATTTATCTACACAAAAAATGGTTCATTGAAGGTAGACATTTAATTTTGTAGGGGACTCAAATTGGCAAGGTACTCTAGCAAATTTGTCGACAACTCCCCACATATGTTTTTTGTACACAAATGTTTCAATTTTTCTTCTTAAATCAGAATTAAGAGAGCTGTTTAATCTTCATGATAATTGAGTTGGAATAAAAGGCACTCAGTCAGCCTTAAAAGAATGAGATTGTGTGGCTTACAACCGAGATATGCCATTTTGTTACCCGTTTTCCTTTTCCTTTTTTATATTTTTTATACTGTTTCATCTACAAGTTGACGGAGCTGGAGTTACTGAAGAGCTCCTACCAAGTGCTCAAAGAGTTGGACAGTATGAGATCAGATGGTTGACAACTCGGGACAAGACTTTCTTGTTATAGTCTATTTAATCTTCACCGTTATTTTGTCTTCTGTAAAGCACAATTATGAGAGCTTTTTCATCTACAAGTTGACGGAGCTCCTACCAAGTGCTAAACCAGTCGAGGGAGAATGAGATTAGGTGGTTGACAACTTGCGACAAGATCTACTTCTTTGTTATATTCTATTTAATCTTCACCGTTACTTTGTCTGTTGTAAATCAGAATTATGAGAGCTGTTTCATCTACAAGTTGACGGAGCTGGAGGTACTGAGGAGCTCGTACCAAGTGCTCAACCAGTCGGACAGAATGAGATCAGATGGTTGACAACTTGGGACAAGAACTACTTTCTTGTTATATTCTATTTAATCTTTACCGTTACTTTGTCTGTTGTAAATCAGAATTATGAGAGCTGTTTCATCTACAAGTTGACGGAGCTGGAGGTACTGAGGAGCTCGTACCAAGTCCTCAACCAGTCGGACAGAATGAGATCAGATGGTTGACAACTTTAGACAAGAACTACCACCTTATTATATTCTTTTTAATTTACACCATTATTTTGTGTTCTGTAAATCAGAATTATGAGAGCTGTTTCATCTACAAGTTGACAGAGCTGGAGGTACTGAGGAGCTCGTACCAAGTGCTCAACCAGTCGGACAGAATGAGATCAGATGGTTGACAACTTGGGACAAGAACTACTTTCTTGTTATATTCTATTTAATTTTCACCATTATTTCGTCTGTTGTCAATCAGAATTATGAGAGCTGTTTCATCTACAAGTTGACGGAGCTGGAGGTACTGAGGAGCTCCTACCAAGTGCTCAACCAGTCGGACAGAATGGCCCGTATTCACAAAGGAGGTTTGTACAAACCCCGGTTCAAACCGCGGTTTACATCTATGGAATGCCAATTGTAAACTGATGGAGAGAGAATGTGTACCATCAACATTGTTAACAAGTAAGGAATTTACATTCTCTCTCCATCAGTTTACAATTGGCATTCCATAGATGTAAACCGCGGTTTGAACCGGGGTTTGTACAAACCTCCTTTGTGAATACGGGCCAATGAGATCAGATGGTTGACAACTTGGGACAAGAACTACTTTCTTGTTATATTCTATTTAATCTTTACCGTTACTTTGTCTGTTGTAAATCAGAATTATGAGAGCTGTTTCATCTACAAGTTGACGGAGCTGGAGGTACTGAGGAGCTCGTACCAAGTGCTCAACCAGTCGGGAGAGAATGAGATCAAGTGGCTGACGACAGGAGATGAGAATCTCTTCCTCTTCAGCGTGCAGGTGGTGGATCCATATTACAGGTGAAATACAGATTGCAATACAATGTTGTCCTATATCATCCAGGTATATTGTTTAATAAAAATCAGCACAGAAAATTGGGATCCACCTGGGGGAGTTTCACTAACACAAAAATTGAATTAAGCATTGATTTTATGTGATAATCGTCCTATTGAATCAATACTTAAATCCATTTTAGTGTCGAGTGAAACACCCCCCTGGGAATTAACCAGATGGTTGATAAAAAGTGTATTTTTGTGATTTGATATGCCCACTGAATGATGTGTGAAAATTCAATGGTAAATGATTGTCATATGACCAGGTCATTTGAATAAGCAACGATATCGGCTTACTCATTGCACTGACTTTGTAAACAGTGGAAAATCTGAACACTTCAATCATACGTATCTTTATAATGGGAGAGAAATTTGGAAAATTATAAGCTGTTCCATGCTTCTATTGGTAATATACAAATACAATGAGGTATGTGAGAACCGCTAAGTTTTAGGATTTTGAAAATTTTGCTAGATCCCTTTAATTTTTGTTTTACTTGATTCACTCAAGTGTGTTCACATCTAATGCTGAAAGTCTTCCCATGTTGTAAAAGGGTCTCTTTTAGTGACAAATCTTTTGCCAGTCGATTGTGGTCAATAATTGGTCATTGTGCACGACTATGGTTTCAGAAAAAAAAACCATTTCATTCTCCCGCTCATACGTACAGCAGGTCACCAAAAATAGCTTTGGGCCACTAAATTTTATTAATGCAAATTTTACTAGCCGAATGCGCAACAAAATACAACAAATTTATCCATGTTTTTCTTTGTTTGAGGCCACCAGGTTTTGGTTTTGGGCCATCTAAATTGGTAAAATCTGGTGTTAACTTGTCCAACTGGGGCACACCCACAAGGAAACAAAATTTAATTCCTAGCATTGCATACAGTTTCTGTAACCTAGAGACCCAGTTTGGAGTGATCGTCATGGGTAGGGGAGTGGTGGCCGACCCACGTGAAGCAGTCCTCCGCATCTTCCTGGGGACATTTGCTGGCATAACAGGCTCTCTCCTGTTCATCTCCTACTTTGTCTACAGGCGATATCACATTCAGGAGCTCGAGTTGGATATCCAAGGTGAGTGGAGAGATTTTTCATCCTGTTTATTTATGATATCTAATGTTTTATGATTGCACAGCCTTTATTCAAATTCAATGACCAGTAACTAAAAGTATATGAGTCTTTTTGCTAGTCATGTTGTACAGCATTTGATATGGTATCGGAAAAGATATCGCTAGTGATATTCGTTTGTCTCGCAATGTGGTCAACAAGGAATGTTAAGAGATCACGACGTTTCGTGCGCCGCTGCAACACTTCGTCGAGCGCCCGTGCGCACCGACCAATAGGCCTTGTCCGTTATTGACCAATTAGGAGCGTTCTCGCTCATACGGCGTAGCGCGCTGCGCTACCCGTGGGGTATATATTCCCTTACTTGCATTACATTTGTATCACACCTGACGAAGTGTTGCAGCGGCGCACGAAACGTCGTGATCTCTTGAGATTCCTTGTTGACCACATTGCGAGACAAACGAATATAACTAGTGATATCTTTTCCGATAGCATTTGTTGTGTTGACCACTATCTTACTGAAGAGTCTTTTTGTTGTACAGCCCTCATCGAAATGACCAATAACTTACTGATGATTTTGTTTTGTTACTTAGGCAACACATTCTTTGTAGAGATGACCAATAACTTACTGCTGATTCTTTTTGCTACTAAGGTTGTACAGCCAGGTGACCAATATCTTACTGATGATTTCGTTTTGTTCCTTAGGTTGTACAGCCCTCATTCAGATTACCAATAACCTAATGATGAGTTTCTTGCTACTAAGGTTCTACAGCGAGGTGACCAATTTCTTACTGATGAGTGATGATTGTGTTTTGTTCCTTAGGTTGTACAGCCCTCATTCAGATTACCAATAACCTAATGATGAGTTTTTTGCTACTAAGGTTCTACAGCGAGGTGACCAATTTCTTACTGATGAGTGATGATTGTGTTTTGTTCCTTAGGTTGTACAGCCCTCAATCAGATTCCCAATAACCTACCTAGTCTTTTGGCGACTTGGGTTGTACAGCCAGGTGACCAATATCTTACTGATGAGTGATGATTGTGTTTTGTTCGTTAGGTTGTACAGCCCTCATTCAGATTCCCAATAACCTACTGACGAGTCTTTTGGCGACTCTGGTTGTACAGCCAGGTGACCAATATCTTACTGATGAGTGATGATTGTGTTTTGTTCGTTAGGTTGTACAGCCCTCATTCGGATTACCAATAATCTACTGACGAGTCTTTTTTCAACCAGGGTTTTACAGCCAGGTGACCAATATCTTACTGATGATTGTGTTTTGTTACTTAGGTGTCACATTTTTTGTACGGATGACCAATAACTTACTGACGAGTCTTTTTGTGACTAGGGTTGTACAGCCCCAGGTGATCAATATCTTACTGATGATTGTGTTTTGTTTTGTTTCTCAGGTTATGGCCATCATGATGAAGACAGCGGAGGTGGCGGAGATACAGGGGAGGAGTCCAAGTAGACATGAATCGTAGCTTGAGCTTATTTTAATAATTTCTATGCAATTTGACCTGTACCTGGCAGGCATCTCTGTTATTGGTGTTTTATGTACCATAAACCTGGGTGACTTTGGCCAGTTTTTGAGAAAAAAAAGTGGGTAGGATGGAAAATGCAGCATTTCGGTGTTTCATGTGATTCAATATATTTGTTAAATGCAGAACTTCTTTAGAGAAGAGTGTCATGTTTAAACAGAAAAGGTTGGAATAGAATAGAAAGAGCAACATAGTAAGGATAAGAATATTTACAACAGATAAGAGGTATGTTGTGAGAAAAGTTTCTATTCCATTATAACGATATGTATGATTGAAGTTTTCAGAATCATAATTATCTAATGGATAATTATAACTGTAAAAAGTCAGTGCAACAAGTAAGTGAATAGCACATTGCATTGTTGCTCATTACGTGGTCATATATGATAAAGACTTACAGCAGATACACGTAAGAGGTTTATCAGTTGATTCAAATGATGATGCAAATGTCAAATAAATCTTTAATCTTTGTTACATGCCTCTTAGTTAGTTATGATATTTACAGATTTCACCGTTCCATGTATTGCATCACATCAGTGATATAGACGACATTAATTTTAACTTCATATTATTCCTTATTATCGTCTTTCCGCTTGTAGAAGTAAAATGCAATGAGTTCATGAGTAGATATGTGAACTTTTTAAATTTATAAATTTGAATTTGATGACGTTTATTAATTGTGTTTTAATATTGAATTTTAACTAATTGGAAAGTACATTTTCAGGTCTGATGAAAAGATTTGTATTATATTAAGAAATACCTCATATTCAATTTCGAACTCATGAAGAAATGTAATTACCCAAACCTACATGTAGCTCTATTCACTTGTCCATGTTCTTCATACCAACTATACTTTGTTATATGCCTATATAATCTATGCATCATAGAGGAAACTTACATTCACAGAAGTGAAATAAAAGTTCAGTTAAATGGCATGTGCTTTGCGCGATTCATTTCTTTTCCATCTGTCTTTCACATGACCTGCAAAAGTATGAAAAGATGACAGTATTAAACGTTTTAAATAAATATCAGTTTTATTATCATATTTACATCATATTTCTAAAATATATACCTGTATGAGTACAAATGAATCTTGCATTGTTGCATATTGAATGTTTTGTAAATCTGCATCATATGCAAATGATTTACTATTAAAGCTTTATAAATATAAATATTAAGTATATGATTTGAATACCTCGTTTACTCAATGTAAATACATTCATTGCACTATTTTTGTTTTGCTGAAAGAGTACTTTCAACTAATTCTGAAATATTTCTGCCTAGTGCAACAATTTTATGCTACTAAATTGTTTTGTTAATGATCATGGTTGTTGATATGTAACCATTTTTATATCCTTATGCAGTTTATTAAAGTTTTCATGAAAAGTACTTTACGTGTTATTCCGTTTTATACTTTCTAAATTGAAATATACTCTCCCCATCCCATCCACAAAAGAAAAATAAAAACTGAAAATGTCCATTATAAGAAAGAAAAATAATAACGAAACATTCTTTTAACATACTAACATTGAAATGAAAAAAAAAATCAAAATTAACCAAAGAATTTGATTTAATAAAAACAAAAAATAAACCCTACCGCTACATTGTTATAGAAACTCTGACAGCATATTTAAAGGGTGATTGATAGGACTGTGAACAGTATCTTGTATTCATTCTCAAATGTTCATTGCAGAATAGAGACACCAAGTAGAATTATCATTGTTTGTTGTTTAGAATCTTCAGTGGTGGCACCGAAACAGGAAATCTATATATTTGCTCATTTTAGCAGGTAAAACTACTTATATGCAAAAGTATGTAAGCCCAATTGTAATTGTCAAGTCCTGAATTAGAGAATATAACCTTAAACCTTTTCTATGGACAAATTAAAATTGTCTTGAAACATCTTTCCTCCAGTCTCAGACAGCATTATAGACTGAACTACAGAACTGACAGCTTATTTCTGATCCATTTCACCAAAGTGTATGTAAGAGCATGAAATATCTTCCCTTCAGTTTTCATAAAGGTATAATTTGGAAAAGCTCTGAATTCTAATAGTCTGTTGTTTCATCAAAGATAGCAAATGATACAACCTAAAATCGCATGCTGGATTCTGGACCACGAAACAGAATGTTGATTTGAAGATTCATCTCTGCTCAATTTGACACAAGAGTCTGGAAAAAAAAAAATCTTTCCTTCATGGTTCATAAAGGTGCAGTTCAGAAAATGTCTTAATTCTAATAGTGTGTTGATTCATCTCACGCTGAATTCTAGCCCGCATAGATTCCTCTCCGTTCAAATTTACGCAGAGTCTTGAAAAACTTGATACATCTTTCCTCTAGTTCTGACACAAAGGTGTGGTCCAGGAACATTGGGTGCATGCTACGCATCATCAACCGTCTAGAAAAATGAAGATAGAAAAGAGAAAGATCAGTGAGATAAAAAAAAAGTAAAACGAAATAGAAAACTAATTCAAATATTTCATTATCATGAAGATCATGAAGAAATTGAAGACAGAAAAGAGAAAAGATCAGTGAGATAAAATATAAAAAAGTCAAACGAAATAGAAAACTATTTCAACATTTTGTTATCATGAAGGCAGACTTGAGGAAGAGAAAGAGACACATAAATGTTCAATTATTGTGATATAAAATGATAATGTCATCATTATATTGTAAGATATACAACTAATAATTAGTTTGTTATTCTGATACATTTATTATTTAATCTTGTGTCTATGAGCATGCAAAAGTAGAAATATCAAATTATTTTTAAAAGTTCTATAGAATACAAAAATGTCATAAGAAGGACAGACAAATGTATAAAATTATGAAATGATGCAAGGATAAGATACCAAGAATAACAGGAGGAACATAAACATAATCACAATGATTACGAGCACATGTTAATTGTCAAAATAAGCTATAGCAGAACTGTTGACATTCATATGTCTAATTCACGGGATATCAAACCAAAGAGAAATCAAGGATGGTATAATTAATATAATAATATAACAATTAATTGTAAATGTTTATGCTACGGGAACCCTGTACTCGCTATAATTATCTTATGATATCGACTGTTACTACTTACATCCTGAACTAGCAACACGACCATGTCCAGGGTGCCTTGCTGATTGCGCAATGTATGGCCGCCCTGCTCAATGGAAGCCAACAGGCGGAAGAAGTGGCTCAGGTACTTCTTGTCACTTTGTAAAGGAAAGCATTAAGGTTCAACATGAATTGACATAGTAATACTATGAATATCCATAATAATAGTAATAGTAACACAACCACAATCATCACTACCCCCGCCACCACCAATAGAATTTACACCACTAAAAGTGGTCATATTTCTACAGCGCTTAGAAAATGTTGCATTGAGCATCATTTACATGAACATTAAAAATTCATTATTAGTAGTAGTAGTAGCAGTAGTAGTAATAGCAGTAATAAGCAAAGTAGCAAACTAATCGCATCAGATGATATGGAGTAGAATGGTATGAGTTTTTAAAAACACTTGACTCACCTGCCTGTGTATTCCCAACTGTTGTAATAGTCATCAATGGTCTTGACCTTCACATTGGAATTGCTGATGGAGGATTCTGGGAGAGAAAAAATGACGTTGGTAGTTCAGAAAGGGCATTAAGTAAGTGCTCGGACTCGCTTTTGATGGTCTCGTGACTCGGACTCGGAGCCGAGTCCCTATGTAAAACATATGGGAACATGCTGTTTCGTTGGGGACTCGGGACTCGGAACTTGTGGACTGCATTAAGCACTGCATGAAGTAACTTCTTTTTTTTTACTTCAAAGATAATCTTGTTTAATGTTTGAAAGCCACAAAGAAACAAATTGTAGCTCTCTTTTATATTTGATGAATATTCCAAAAATTATACATAATTGTCATCTGTAAATTTCGCATCAGACAGAGGAGGCTCTAGCTTGCACAAGATGGTATACAGAACTCAATTTTGCCATTCAAAAAAGACTTGACTTCCTTCTCACTCTTACCCAATGAAATGTTGATGGCATAAAAACAACAAACATGACTATACTCGTATGTCCATAAAACAGAAAGCTGGCATTACAATATTTTTGTTTTTATAATCTCGTGAATGGATTTGTTTAAAGTTAAAAACACTTTCATTTGTTTATACTTCAATCCTTATCTAGTTAGCCATCACAACGAACTACAGAAAATAGACTACTAAAAAGTGTAAAATTCCGGTCAATTCCAGTAAAGTTTTACAGAAATGTTTTACTTGCAAACAATGCCATAGTCAGGCAGATATGATATCAAAAGGTTCTTTTGTACATGCACACGCAATATGGGAACATCGCGCAGTCCATAAAAGAATCTTGTATACGGCCATTTAAGCATACTATTTAATTGTGAAGCTAACAGAAGCTTAGCTTTTTACTTTCAAATTACAGATCCGATTAGATTTGAAGGTCCAAATGCCTTTCTGTTGGTAAATTGTGTTGTCTAGGTTAAGGATATAATACACAAACTAATACCAGTTGACTTTTTCTCTAGTTCTGCATGATTAGCTCCTTCTTCATACAGGGCATCCTCGGTGGCTTTCTGACAGGAGAAATGATGTAAGAAAAAGCAAGAATTACTTATTTTTGTTAGATTTATTACTAAAATCAAATTGAAATATTCAGAGAATCCCTTTTTTCATACACTTTAAGAGAGAGCAATGAAATTAGAATAGCAATAAAATCATAATGATAATCGATCTATGTGACGATAAATAATTTCTATTATTACACAAAGTTAATAAACGCAGCAGGCCAATCATCAAAAGCAAGGAGCTCGAGTCGATGGTCGAATCGACTATCCATAATATACAAATGAAAATTAGCAAAGAAATTGGGCTCCACTTGGGAATCAAACCCAAGGCCTCCGGATTGCTACACTGGTGCTCCAACCATTGAGCTACATGGCCCTATTGATGGTGGTACTTACCCTTATCGTGCTGTAGTATATCGAACAGCAATTTTGGATAAAGTGTCTTGCTGAAGGACACTCGTGCCGCGGTTGGGAATCAAATCCACAACTCTCAAGTATTGAAAGACGAAGTCCCGAACCAATATACAACAATACTCCCAAGGGAGACATAAAAGGGAGGCAGTTATGGACAGATGCATTTAAACGTTATCTGCCTTCTCAAATTATTTAGTGGTCTTTGTAAGCAGGTTGGAGGGTGCAGTCTTACCAGTGCCGCTTTCCTTAGCGCATCCCTCTGACTGGCTGCATCCAGTGTCAGCTGAAAGTTGTCCACCAGCACGGCAACAAACAAACTACGGGGCAGAAAGAAAACAAGAGAAAATGATTTTTCTAAGCAGGTCAGGGGATCTCGGTGCTCTAGTGTTCAGGACGCCTGTCTGGGAATCAGGAGGTTGTGGGTTTGATCCCTACCAGAGTCTGCTTGTGATTTTTTTTCACAGCAACTCAAGACGCAGAGATGCCAACCTCTTGACACAAACAAAAACCAGACTGAATAGCCTAAAAAATCAGATTTTGGAGAGAAAAATCAGATTTTCACAAAAACCAGACACTACCACTAGCCCGGGGCCTGTAAAATATAAGGAAATTGTTTTACTGGTAAGAACGGGCAAGTAAAATGTATGCTCTTTCATGAACATTTAATATAAAAAGTTGGTTCAGTCGATCACACAGCATTTTATGAGTTTGTTTTGTTTCTTTCTGATATATTTAAAATACCGAACTTTAGCAATAGTTTATCATGGTTCAACATAGTTCTTTTTGCCATTTTCTGACCGTTACTATAGAATGGGGAGAAAGAAAAAAAAAAAATCTTCTTCAAAAAACTTATTTTTTTGCTAAGAAAACGTACTGCCGTATTTTCATCAACAAAACGTACTAAATACGACAAAATCGTACTAGTTGGCATCTCTGAAGACGCACTGAGCAGTGAAGAGCATAAATGCAACCATATACACTGAGTAAAAAATGCAAATCTAATTCAATAAGAAAATCAGTTTGCTTGTTATTTAGACTGCATAATGTAGAACACTAATTGGCTAAAGGCAAAGCTAAATGACCCGTAAAAACTAGTTCCTTTACCACACACTGATGAATAATACCTAATTTTGTTGTTACAATTCTTCCTACCCGTTATATACAAATTGGCAACATGGAATTGCTTTGATTGATTTCACAAAGGAAAAGTTGAGAGAAAAAAAATCATCCTGTCTTTAGGAGTTGAGTGTGAGCTATGCTCTACATAACTCTGCTTTTCAAATTATACTCGGTGTCTTGTAATTTTTGTATTTCCTTTTGCCATCGTTGACAGAATTATAATTGTAAAATATGCTATTGTTGCCTTTATTGTGTTAATTTCAATACAAATTTCACAATTTTTGTATCACAGCCATTTATCTTGCTGGTATTCACAAGATTAATGGATCTAGGGTATTATAAAAAATATATATATATATACTGACAATATAAAAATATACCCAGAGATCTATTGATATAAATTACTTGTCACGCATTTGACAGGAGCAACTTGAATTGTTTATGAATATAATACATGGTTCATTATGATATTACCTGAACTGACAAAAAATAGCAACTTACTTGAGAAAGATGAAGTATTCAAGGGCAATGTATGTGATAAGGTAAAAAATGATGTGAAAGTTTCCTGCGAATAAAAATGAGAGAAATTCAATATACAAGCAGTGTTTTTATACTGTTCAAATCCAATAGTAAAGTATGGCACAACATTACAATTATTCATGATTAATTGTATGTTGAATTGATCATGCAATTACTTAATTGATAGTACAATCATTATGGCATATCACTTGATAATAAGATCAATAAAATCAGTCAGTTGGTTGTGCAATTAATATTAAATCCCAGATCTACTATTAGTAGCATCTACTATATGAGTATTAAAATCTAATTACAAAACTATGTCATTAGATAATTACTTCAGGCAATGAATGATTGTCAAAGTGACAATCTCAGCATCATTTGTTCATACAAATACAATAACAACTTGAAAAGAATAGGATCAGCTCTTTGATTTTCATTTACTGGTGCTAGTGATGGAGATAAGTCAAACAAACTGTAAAATTGATCCCTCCTCCACCCCAAGATTATAGTAGTTGATGAAGTGAAAATTTGCCAGCTCTGTTTTTTTTAGATCTGAACTCTCCATGATATACTAAGGCAGCCTTTGCAGGATGTCTTAGTGTTTTTGTAATGTTTTTTTAAAAATATGTTTTTATAATGAATTTTCCCAACCACACATACCAGTGTTGTTCGCTACTGCCTCAGATCTAGAGTAGATGTAAACCTAGTCATTAGACTGAACAACTGAAAGAGGGTAAGGGGAAGCAACTCTTTAATTCCCTTTCCTATTTTCGACCTGATTATATCCTCAAAAGAAAAAAATTAATCTGTCGTACAACTGCCGGACCCCATTCCACCTACATGTACATAATTCATGATTGGAACAATACACCAGAGTCTCAATACTAGGTGAAATCAGATCCAGGGAAGATCATATAAACAAAATATTAATGGAAAACAGTTTACAAATATGTTATGTGTACACTGAAACAGAAGTCGACATGTATTTGCATATCATGGTCCAACCTTATCAATAGGTAAAATTTAAGACTTACTCGGGTCTCTTGCAACGGCGTCAGAATAGATGTAGAACCAGTCATCGAGGGTCAGGAGCTGGAATAGGGTGAGGGCAGCAGTTCCAAGGTTCCCAAATCGCTCCGGGTCAACATCCGCGTACAAGCCACGCCCAATCACGGCAAACATGTCTGCCCGCCAAGTCTACCGTCAAGGATGTGTACTCTACAGAGTTTGCTATTTAAAAACACTTACAGTGTAACCAAGAATTATTTGGACACCTTGAAAAAATCACTTTAATTTAAATGATGCTAGAACAAATTTTGAAGAAAATGTTTGGTAAAAAGCTGCCTAAAATTCATTGTATGTGTTTATTAGATGCTGCTTTAGAAATCAAGATAAAATATAAGACCATTTTTGAAAAATTATCAAAATAGTTAGTTTCCTATTTTTCAGGGTGTCCAAATAATTGTTGGGTACACTGTATACCATGTCAGTTTAAATGTTAGCCTAAGTTTATATGTGTATGCAGTTTTGTGATTAACAATGATATGTATTGAAAGACAAAAACTCCATGCTTAATGATTAAGGTCTGCACTGAACCACTTATGATTACATGCTGGTCCCATTGGTGCTTCTGGCACACCAGTGGAGGCTTGCAGTCATGCACAAAGAAAGTGAGCACAGGCATCCAAGGCCAAGCATGCATATATCCATGACACTTAATGTGTTATCACAAGCGTCAAAATTAGCAGTGGTTCCATTGGTGCTTCTGGCACATAGTGAGCACATGCATCCAAGGTCAAGCATGCATATCCATGAAACTAAATGTGTTATCACAAGCGTCAAAATTAGCTTTGGGTCACCATAATGCATAATATTACTTGCCTGAATGGGCGACCAAACATGAAAAACTTCTAATGTTTTTCTTTGTTTGGGGTCACCTGATTCAGGTTCCCTACCACCAAAAAGCAACTTTGATTTGACTTGCCCAACTGGGCAAAAAAAAGAAAGTTGATTTTGTTTGTTTGCAAGGATACAAAGGAAGAGAGAGATGAGCATGATGATGGCTCCCATGGACTGGACAGACTGAAGACATGTGTTCATGATGACCTGAAGGCTGCGCAGGAATCTAAAACCAAAAGACAAAGTCAGGGAATCATCAAGGAATCTCAGAAACAAGCAACAAATTAAAAAAAGTTTGATTAAAAACTTTATTACAGTAACTCGGAGTAGTGCATTTTGAGATTTTAAAAATGGAGAAAAAACACCAAACATTTTGCAATTATAGACAATAACAAATAATATTGTAAATGAAAAGTAAATTTTGACGATGTTTAGACAATTTAGCCCCAAAATTGACTAACGCCCTTCTCATTTTCACCTGACCAAAAATTCAAAATACCTGACTGTCCGTAACACTCTAAGAGCTTTGAGCGCCCTCATGGCTCGGAAGATGCTGAGGATGGCCAGGATCTGAACCTCGCCCCCGTAGAACACATCGATACTGAAGTCAGCAACGTTGCTCACCACAATCAGAAAATCTAAAAACAAACAGAATGGGATACTAGGACTGAAATTTGTCATCCTTTATAAATATGATAATTTGGACCTAAATACAATAATTTTGATAACGTAAGATATCCAGATTTTCCATGACTGTAACAAGCTTCCCCATATATGCCACATGGATGATGACTTACCCATAACGTTCCACTGCTCTCTGAAGAAGTCAAGTCGCCAGACAATGATCTTGAGGAAAACCTCCATGAAGTAGATCACTAGGAGAATGTAGTCCAGTAATTTACAATGCCAGCCTGAAAAGAGGCAATCACATAAAATAAAACCCATACAAGCTCAAGAATGAAGGAAGAAGAAAAAGTATTACGTTCAAAGTTTCAAGACTTGAAAGCATTTGAATTCCAATGTTAAAGTTCTAAAATACATCCCTTTTCATTTCTGCAAAGCAATTGTACATGTTTGTGGAAAGGTAATTTTTAAACCTCATTGTTGTTCTTTGATATTCTGGTTAGTATATTATAACTGCCCAATAAGTTCATATCACAACAACATATTGTTTATAGCAAATGTTAGATTTTGAACATTTTGAAAACATTCTTGGGAAACTGTGCTTGATTTACATTGGTTGCATTGATTAAAATCTCTTCATGAATTTGACATACAATATTACTGAAAAAGGGAACTGGGCTATTGAAATAAGCACAGTTCCCTTGGCCTTGGCCCGGGTCACTGAAAATCAGCTTCTGGCCACCAAAGGTAAATGATGGATAATTCTACTGGCTCAAAACGGCACCCAAATATATAACACAATTGCATACCTTTTCTTTGTTTGAGGCCACTTGAATTTAAACCTTGATTTTACTTGCCCAATTGTGCCATAAGGCAAAATATTTAATTTCTAGCATAGTAGAACAGATTGCCCACCTAATCGAACACGCACAACACTGAAGGTAAGGCCGCAGAGCATGAACGTATTGAACAGGATGATGCAGAGGATGAAGCCTGTGAAGATGGGAGAGTCTGTGAGGTAGTAGAGCTGACAGCGGATAAAGCCTGCCTCCCGCTCGATCTTCTTTCTCCTAACCTGCAGCTCCTTCTCATCCTGGTCCTCCTGTTCATTGATGTTGCTGGCTCCATAGGTGTGGGCATCGGCCAGGGATTCCATTCTTGAGGTGCAAGATGGTAGAAAAACAAGATGGAGATTGGCTAATGCTGGGGTTAGTAGTTGTTGGCTCTAAAACAGGCTGGCATTGGCTATTTTTTAACCAAACTGCAATAATGACTGGAGAAAGAGGGTATGTTTTTAAGAGTTAGCTATTGAAAGGCATCTAGGTCATATACTCCACCCTGATCATACAATTGTTGGCATTAGTTGCATGAGCTAATGTTGTGTCACTGTTGGTTCATATCTACAGGAGATAGCTGAGGATAACATACATAACTGACTGTATTATACAGAAAAACCTGTGCATAATGACCTATACATAAGGGAAACAACAAAAGCGTCCTCTGTAGACAGGTTCCATAGCATTTTTTTGTCTGCAGGGGATGACTTTTGGTGGCCACTTTAGGCAGGTTAGCTGCTATAGACAGGTGGCCACAGAAGAAAGATTTTAATTTTTAAAATAACATCCATACCTTTTCAAATCAGCCTCGTCGACAGGGTCTGGGCTCCCGCCTGGACCAATATCCTGCAGATGCTGAAGGTGAGCTGGCAGGACGATACTCTGTGGACCCAAAAGCGACTGCCTTCTGGCGGCCAGCCGGGATACAGGGTGACCCCCGCCGGCCTTCTTGCGATGGGTTGCGCATCACATTGCGGTGGTAGGACAGAGAGAGGAGGTGCTGCGGGGAGCCCACCTTTTCAGTCTCCACGTCTTCTTCTTCTGAAGCCATGGTCCTGTTGCTTAGAGTTAGACTTAGTCTACTTGATGACTTTTTTCTTTTCAGTGGAGTGCTATCAAGGGGAAACAATGTCAATGTCAATGACCATCAGAGCTTCTGTAGTGATGAAAAGGAAACATTTAAGTTCAGTTAAATGAGGTGGAGTCTTGAATGGGAAAAAGGTCAAATACGAATAAGTTATAAACGCCTCCCAGCTGAGATATATGGTAGGTGTACTACACATCGGCACTGCTTTTTGATATGGCACCCCTGTTTTTGCGCGTGTTGTGAAAAATTGCGCATGTGATAATGCGCGCTACCCTTAGAAACTGCAATGGTCGACATTTCGAGGAGAAATAAACCGGGCTGAAGTTGGTTACTTTTTCCTTATTGGATATTCACGGGCTGAAGTTGGTTACTTTTTCCTTATTGGATATTCATTTACTTATTCGATATTCATTTACTTATTCGATATTCATTTACTTATTCGGTTTTCCGTCGTTCAACATACATATCACTCGTTCTTGTCACATCGATCGAGATGCAGCCGTTATGCGTGGAATGGAGGGGCCGGGAGCGGAGCTGAGGGGAGGGGAGAGTGGGGGAGGGGGGTGGGGGGGGGGAGGGGTGGTGGGGGGGGGGATGGGGACGAGGGGGGGGGGTTCACGCTAAAATAAGCGCCATGGCACAATTAAAGTGCCCTAGTCCACATGGAACGGGCAGCCACCTATCTCAAGTGGTCAAACATCATAAGAGGAACCCAGAATAGGTTAGCTTGACCCGTCCATGCGGTTTTAGGTGGTCAAATTGACCGTTATTCACAGACATGCATACTATAAGGAAATAGCAAGAAAACATACTATCACTCATTTATATATAAGTGCCCCAAAGTGGCCTTGTCCACATGGACCGGGCAGCCACCTATCTCAAGTGGTCAAACATCGTAAGAGGAACCAAGAATAGGTTAGCTTGACCCGGTCCATGTGGTTTAAGGTGGTCAAACTGACCATTATTCAAGGACATGTATATTATATTAAAAAAGAAAATGGAATATAACACATTATCACTAAAATATATATAAGTGCCCCAAAGTGCCCTAGTCCCACATGGACCGGGCAGCCACCTATCTCAAGTGGTCAAACATCATAAGATGAACCCAGAATAGGTTAGCTTGACCCGGTCCATGCGGTTTTAGGTGGTCAAATTGACCGTTATTCACAGACATGCATACTATAAGGAAATAGTAAGAAAACATAATATCACTCATTTATATATAAGTGCCCCAAAGTGGCCTTGTCCACATGGACCGGGCAGCCACCTATCTCAAGTGGTCAAACATCATAAGAGGAACCCAGAATAGGTTAGCTTGACCGGGTCCATGTGGTTTAAGGTGGTCAAATTGACCATTATTCAAGGACATGTATATTATATTAAAAAAGAAAAATGGAATATAACACATTATCACTAAAATATATATAAGTGCCCCAAAGTGCCCTAGTCCACATGGACCGGGCAGCCACCTATCTCAAGTGGTCAAACATCATAAGAGGAACCCAAAATAGGTTAGCTTGACCCGGTCCATGTGGTTTAAGGTGGTCAAATTGACCATTATTCAAGGACATGTATATTATATTAAAAAAGAAAATGAAATATAACACATTATCACTAAAATATATATAAGTGCCCCAAAGTGCCCTAGTCCACATGGACCGG